>JAPSES010014457.1:0-13832 GCA_029822895.1 Maxillicosta whitleyi
GATTACGGATTTATTTGACATAATGGAACTCCTTTCCCTTTTTTAAATTTCCTTTTATTTATTTTCATCCTTATGTTTTTGTGACCAGTTTAATTATTTTGCACGCACTATGTCTTCTTTTTATTATGTTGTTTGTCAGGTTTCATTATTTGTTCTTAAAAATATGCAAATCTAAATATAATAGTGTATACAACAGTGATTAACGTTGACATCAGTGTGTCCTGGTATATGGAAGTACCTTTGTTCCTCTTGTACACACATCAATAATAAAATATGAAGCAGAAGTTAAGTGTGTATCCATGTGGAGAGGGAAAATAAACAGCTTGGAAAATGACACCACATCCTCATTTCATCACTATCTATTATCGCTGTGTGTAATGAAGCTGCACCTAAAACATCAGATCCAGGTGTATAAATCAGTGTATGACCTGCAGTAAATGGAGGCCAGTATGGGAGATGGAGCGGACAAATCCACATGATGTAAAGAATATGTTTCCGCAACAACAGCCAACATTTAAGGAAACCGAAGTTTAGAACTGAACTCGTTTCACCTTCACGAATAACCATAAGATTCAACATGTTTATCGTCATATACGCAGCAGCACAGAGCAACGTTCCCATCACATGACTAACGTAAACAAGCTAAACTAAAATGAAATAAACTACACGCTAAGCAACAAGTAAATAGGTCAAAGTAAATGAAGTGAGTATGAGTAAGTGGATAAATGTGCAAATATAATCACTGATAAAGAGATATAAGTTATACATCACTGTTTATTATAATATAATCCTTTGTCTTTTTCACTTTTCACTGTAAATCATGTGTTTGTAAAAACTGAACCATTAAATCATTGACAGAAAATTCCAGTTCGTTGAAACTGGAGCCTTTATCGTTCCTTCTGAACAACGCCCCCTTTTTTTTTTCTTTTTTTTCCGATATCAATTTCCATGTATGAGTTTCAGCTTTGTATCATACTTGATACATTGGGTCTCAAATATTATTTTTGAACAAACAAAAACAATATAACACAAACATATCTAACAAACTGGTCATTCCTTTTCAAAATTGTCAAAGTTCTTCCTCCTTCCTCATTAATGACACAAATCGACAAATTCATTCCCCCTGGTGTGTATTGTATGTATCTAATTATATACATCGGGTTTTTCAAGAAAAAAATACCACACTGATCATGTAGAAGGTTACAAAACACATTTATCAAATATGATACGTTTGTCCTTATAGGGTTACTTACATAATCTCATGAAAACTGAATGAGTTCAAAGGTCAAACCAGAGAAAACTGAAGATACATTTTTCACTAAAAAAAAAGTATTGTACTACGGGTGGCTCAGTTGGTAGAGCGGGTTGTCCAGTGACCAACGGGTTGGCAGTTCAAATCCTTAACCTCCTACTGTTGAAATATCCTTGAGCAAGACACTTGCTCCCAGTAGGGTCTGGCATGGTACAGTAGCATAGTAGCTGCCTACTTGTGTTTGTGTCTTTGTAAAGCACTTTGAGTGTAGAAAAGTGCTATATAAGTGCAGTCCATTTAGCATTTACCACTATCATTGATTCAACTCCATGGCTTTTACTGATGAATCAATGTTGTAGTAGATGACTGTGTTTCCATGGTAACTATGGAGTGAAAAGACCGTGAAACCATTTCCAACCATGAAAAGATGATAAACTGCATTTTACACCAATTGTTTACATGTACAGATATTACAGATTAGTGGATCAACAGGTACCAAACAGTTTAGATCAGTGGCTGTTTGAGTCTTTATAGGTTAAAGCTTCTGCATCTGCTATGTCCAGTATATTACAGATATTTTTGAAAATTAAAAATAATAATAATAATAATACTCATTTGAACAGATAATTATTATTTATTTATTTATTTATTGTAGAAGAAAAATATCTGTGTTAATGTGGCGGGACATTAGAAATAAAATTCCACAATTTTCATTAATGTATTATTGTAATATTTGTACAGTTGAAAAAGTTAATAATCCACCCCTTGTTTCCTTCAGTTTCTTGTTCATTTTAATAACTGGTACAACTAAAGGTGCATTTGTTTGGACAAATATAATGATAAACACAAAAATAGCTCATAATAGTTTATTTTCAGAGCTGATATTTATCTATTTTCCATGTTTTTTTGATAAAAACCAAAACCACTTCAGTTCTTACATCAATATATGTGTCATTGTACTGATAAAAACAGTGCTTTTAGACATTCCATGTTTTCTTTTCTGTCTGTTTTAGTCATGACACACACAGGAGTTAATACTTGGTTGCATAACTATTGTTTTTGATGACTTTTGATGGTCTAATAATTTTTTATGCAACTGTATATTACAGGTTTAATCAACATTTAAATGAGGTATGTGAGATATTACTGCATTGTTTCAAAACTGCAATAAATAAATACATAGATACATTAGAATTAAAGGAAGATTCCATAGGTCCAATTTGTAGTCAATGAATTTTAACTTTAATTTTAATTATCATGTGGACAGACATATTTTGTCAACCGAAGGTCGACAAAAAGGTCAAAAAAAAAAAAATCTGTTTATAAAATCTCGTAAAAAGTTTTCACCCCTTCTTGTGGTGGTTAACCATGAGAATAAATACAGACAAAAAAAAAAAGAAAAAGAAATAAAATATCGGTTTAGAAAAATAGCCCTGTTAGTGTGGACACTGCATTAATATTCCTGCAAAAAATAAAAAGTTCAATACAAGTTGAAAACGGCGGATTTTTCAAAGCCAGATTCAATGAAATTCTATATCCTGAGCGTTACAGAATGCCTGCAGTTATGCCTCGTTCCAGCCCTTATACGGAACAAAGCGTGAGTCACTTCATTCAATCAATTCATTTGTTGTTGATGAACATTTAACGCATACCATTAATTAAAGGAATTCATTGTGGCGTTGGTTAGAGTTCTATGATACAAACATTCACAGGATAACTAACAATAGCGGGTAAAGCTGCAGGAACCGCCTTCCCTCTGCAGCTCTCCCCTCGGTCCAGATTAAAAAGACTACATTTTAAGATAGATGACCTGACACCGGCGCACGCTGTGGTGGGAGGCACTCTTCCGAGCTTCTGTGTCGACATACGGGGTAGAACATCCAGGTCAGGTCCGACAGAATCTGATCAGTGATTACTAATTACAGCTGTCAGTCATGCATCTAAACCCTCCTACCTGTCTGAAAATGTCCATGACTTCCCAAAGTGCATCATGGGAAGTCGGGTGTATTTTATCCAGCCTGAAACTAGACCGCGTAGTCGACGCTGGAATCTCATGTCCACTTGAATTACAATATGCTGAGAGCTAATTACGGATTTTTTGCCCTGTGATGCTAAAATCGTCAAGCACTGCACTTTAAAGTGTTTAGCAAGCACTTGTTAATCATCCTATTTAATTAATTAACCATAATTAATCATATTATAGCATTATCTTATTTTATTATGAATTCATGTGAATTAACCCGTCAAGACCCAAACTACCACTGGTGACCAAAACCACCTACTGGTTTAACTGGTTAGTACTTTTTGATCCATTAATCCTATTAATACATGTGAATAATTGGTGTAAAATACAGTTTTTCATCTTTTCATGGTCATCAGTTATGATTCAGAGGCTCTGTAGTTACCGTGGAAACACAGTCATCTTCTACAACATTCATTCACCAGTAAAACCCATGGAGTTGGATCAGTGACAGTGGATGGAAATGCTTGGTTTATGTACAATTAATGATATATTTTGTTTAAAAAAAACTGCCTTTTTTTCTTCAGTTTTCTCTGTTTCTGATGTAATAATGTTTAAATTTACTCTAAGCTTTACTGAATATCTACCGTGGAAACATCATCATCATCTTTTACAATATTGATTCACTAGTAATGTCCATAGACTTGGATCAATAACAGTGGATGGAGACACTGGGTTTATGTTTCAGTTAATGATAGATTTGACTGAAACATGACTCTGTTTGACTCAACTTTACTCTTAGCTTTTATGAACACCGACATAGTAAAGTAACTGCAAAAACTAGATCATCATGGAAAAAAACACAAAATATATCAGGTAATATTACAATAAATGGTGATAAATGATGAGAATAAAGTTGATGTCCCATAAAGTTTAAAGTCGACATCAAATTTAAATTTTATTCTCGGAATTTCGAGTTTAACGTCGACATGTCGAGTTTAAATTCGACCCATCGAGATTAAAGTCGACGACCAATTTCAACTTTATTCTCGGAATTTGGACTTTAATGTGGACATGTTGACTTTAATCTCGTCAAATCAAAAAATATCTTCTCCTTCATGAACGACCCTAATGCTCCGTCATAATTTATGCACTACTTACTTCCCAACAGTCTTTTGTGCCTTTTCATTTTTTCTTACTGTAATTGTTTGTCAGTCAACATTTAAGACACTTCTATTGAACAGTTCACCTCAGGACGCCTCATGTTTCCATTATCATCCATCAGAGAGAAGTTAAATCTAAGCAGTCGGCAGTGATGGTGAGAGTATACGGGGCATTATTTTCTGTATTTGTAACTTGATGGTGGTCAGGATCATGTGAGGTTAAGGTCAGTCAGTTTTTATGTGATGTGAGCGGGGGGTGTGCTGCTGCTGTGATCAACCCTGAAGGCTCTGTGATGGATGGACGAGGATAAAAAACCAAGGCCCTGTGCTATGTTTTGTCAATGACACTCTGCGGTGTTACAGCATGTGGTCATGTTGACATGGTGGCAGCTAAAGCTACTCAGAAATGACAAATGACACCGCAAGTTGAAGGGCAAGCCAGTTTGTCATTACTCATTGTGTTAATTTAACAGTTTGACACTGATATCCATCAGTCGCTCATGCAGTGATGTGGATATAATGTTACATATTAATTAGTCGCAGTTAGTAAAACAAGGTTAAGTGGGGCAAATGTATGTTCGGAGTTATCATAGCTTCACTAGATGTATTTTTGTGTTTTGATTTTACTTTAGTTTTCCGGGTATTATAAGAAAAGATGTATATTATCATTCCTTAGTTTTTATTTTGAAATATATCTATATTATTCAGAAACTCCAAAACCCTGCTCAGGACGCTTAAGAGCACATACAGCTCATTAAAAGGTGTTCTACATATTATTGATATTTCAATATCCCAAGCACACTTAGGATCAACAATATGTGGTGTCCTTATAACTAGTATTTTAATCAAAAGTATTAGAACATCTGTCTTTGTCTTGGTAAAGAAATAAGAACGCATGAATGGAAATTTGGGACAATCTGGGAAATGGTTTACATATTCTGTGAAAAACTTACATATTTATATATGATAAGCTAATCCTGGGATATAGTTGAATATGCTGCCAAATCCAGACAGACACCAGTAAAAATATACTGGGGACAAAGCCAAGGACAAAGTTCCGACATGACTAGAACAATGTTTAAAATATGATTCAAAAAAGGGGAAATTTCAATAGAGAAAAACATATAAAATGTTCTCCCAAAGCGAAAATGCCAGTTGTCTCTGCAGATTTCAACTCAGTGTTTATTTTAAGCTATAAACATTTAGTGCAACTTGAAATGCTGCCTTTTCTCCGATTTCGATGCAATTACTCAACAAAGCTCCACAACCTAGAGCTATAGATACATAATTTCAGTTTTTAGAGTAAAGTGTGGATTCCAAAGAGACCGCAGACGACCACCACCTGCACCCCTGAAAGTTCCGCTACAAAAAACATCATTGAATGATCACAGACTGTATCACGCACTGAAGAACGTCTCACATCTGTATTGTAGTATCACCAGGTTTTTGTCTTAAAAACACAAAACAAAACTCATAGCTGCTCAGTTTGACTGCTGCTAAAATCAACACTGTCTTGTAATTTTCACCTGCTGCCTTAGCTGATAGTTTACATTACAGCTCTGTTAGCTTAGCGCTGTTAGACAGAAAACAGTGACAGTAAAACTGAAAATCACCTCTGTTTTTTGTACGTTTTATGTTGTCAGTTGTCTGTTTGGAATCGTCCGAACAAGGTCAAAACTGTTATAGGTTAGTTTGAAGTGTGGATGAACAAACAGCAACTTAGCAAATATAATAACATCGCATAGTAATTTTACTCATAATCAACCTCACCGGTGTGGATGAAACGCTGACATTTTAACGTCAAATTAAAAAAAAAACAAAAACAACAGTGCTTCTAAATTTGATCACGTTGTCACTTTCCTTTTGTTCCCGGAATATTTCACATTTATTCCACAACAACGTCTGTGTAAACAAAATGGTGGCTCATTTGGTCCCACCTCTGTAACGCCTCTGGAGGTACTAACAAAGCCACGATACAAGTGGAACCATGCTTCCAGAACACTATGTAAAATAACACCTTTCATTCCACAACCGAGGTGTGATGTTTTGATGATGTATCGTATGTGCGACCTGCAGAGGGAATTAAAAATGAGCGTGGGCTGTGTAAAGTAAACAAACATATCAACGTGACCAGAAAGATGTCGAAGTGGGGAGACGCCGAGACCCGCTGTTTTCACTTGGGGCGGAGGACTCTATCCATGCAAAGATTTGGGGAAGGGTAGGGTAGGGTTGAAATTAAAGTAGCTTTTATTTCAGCATGGCCAACCAAGGTAAAAGCTATATCTGATGCGTTGTGGCCTGTGGGTCTTCATCAGGACTCATACAAGATGGCCGCCCATATGTATCCTCCTATATAAAGGTAGAGGTCACATGACTGGGCGGTAGGGATGCACCGAAATGAAAATGTGTTGCCAAAACCAACTAAAATATAAATGCTTGGCCAAATACCGAGTGCAGTTGTTAAGTTTATAAATAAATAATATAAAATAAACTAAATACTACTAATAATAAATAGCCTTGAAAACATTATTAGATGTTTTTTTAAATAAAGTAAATGTTTATTGCATATTCTACAACACTAAATGATTGACCATCCAAATCCATGAACTCTGTTACCTTCTTTGTAATTCCGTTTGCTTTCGCGCTATCCTTTGCGAACTTTTTTGAAAGATGTCAGCCATGGATGGAGTGGGCGTGCTGGGACGAGAAGCTTTGATTTTATCTGCTGCAGCCGTCTCTCTGTCGTACTCATCATGCTGTTCAGGATGTGTGGCTTTTAAATGACTAATTAAAGCAGCGGCGCTAAAGGACTTTGCAGAAGAACATCCTCTTGATAGTTTGTTGAACAGTCATTGCAAGCTGTAGTTCACTTCTCGCTCTCTAACACTTTAAAATATCTCCACATCGCTGATATTTTACCAAGGGTGAGAGGTCACAGCTCCACCGCACGTCGTCTGATTATGTCATCGTGTCATACAATACTATTCAGCCTGGCTTTTAACTCACTCCACTGAAGGTCCAATGTGGCTTTTTTTGCAATATTTGGCCAAATATATTCGGTTACCGAATATTCAGTGCATCCCTACAAGGCGAACCTTAAAGAAAAGGATGTAGAATTTAAATTGTAAAAAGACAAAGAAAACAGAGCAATGTATAGCCTATGATCAAATAACAACCTAGGACATTTCAAGCACTATAAACCTTCACATTAGATAAAAAAAAAAACAGAAATAAACAGATTAATCGATAAAGGGTTTTTTCCGTCCTGAAGCCGAGGGAGGGAACAAATAAAGCTTTCATTCCCACCTAAGTCAGAGAAAAGTGGAGAAGTCGATTTCACCGTTCAGGCCTGGGTATTGTGAAGCTTTCAGAGTATGGATCCAAAAGGATTCTCTCTGAAGGAGCCTGTTTAACCTGTCGCCTCCCCCTTGTGGAACGGTGAAAGACCAGGAGGATTCCGGAAAGGTTAGCAACACCGCTGGACTTTTGAGGCTGCCCCCCCCCCCCTTCAATTCAAGCACACAGGTCTGTTGAGTAAAAGTCCAACCTCTCTCACCTCTGTTCCTCCTTTTCTTGGCTTTGGAATTCAGTCAGTGGTGGAAAAAAACGTGGGATCACCATCTCACCTAGTTTCTGGGATCTCTGTCTAAAAGTGGCTTATTACTCTTGTAATTGTTTCTTCTTGGTTCTCATCCCATCTGGTCAATTTGTGAGCGACTCACTACTCCCTCTAGTGGTCACATACATTCCCTTCATATCTCCACAGTCTTAATACATTAGCATCTTTGGCACAACTTCATAGCTCTTCATTCTAAACAGTCTAATGATCATTTCAGGCCATTTCTAATATTTTTTATACAACATTTTTCTCCAGCTTCTTCTCAGTATAAAATGTTTTATAAAACCGGAATACTGCTTTACAATATGTTTCACGGCTTCTTTAAATCTCCTTGACAGGTTTGGAGATTTTCAGCGCGGCATATGGAAAGTTTTAACATCCCCTCTGGCCCGTTCAGCACAGTTTTACAAAGCTAGAGTGAAGCTGCGAGATGCATCATTTTCCCTTGTTTCTAAAATGTTTTTTCCGTGATGGACAGATGGGCCAAATAGGCCTAAGTGGGTCGCCATAGTCGAAATTAACAAGCGCATGTGATTTACATAAAGCAAGCATGTATAAAAACACTAAATGATGGATTGCAGCAGTAAAAAAAAAAAAAAAAGTCTCTCTGTCTCATGCATCCTCTTCGTCTTCGTCATCTGTGTTAAAACTGTTATGTCATCTCTACACTAAAACTGATTTATGATTGATACAGCTGCCGCTTCCTGTGCAGGCGAGTTAAAGGGCTGGTAAAAGTGACGTCTATCAAAGCAGGGATGAAGGCTGAACTCCGACGCCTTTCGCGCAGTGAATCAGCGTGTCTGTCTGGTTTCCTGCTGATCATTGACTCTGTTCATAAACACAGACAAAAAAAACAGCTGAAGAAGAATGCTGCTCCAGACAGAGAACAATACTGGTGCGTTCATGACCACGATGATGCCGCTTTTTCACCATTTTTAGGGCGCTTTCACACCTGAATTCTGTTCCAACCCACGCAGTAATGCGTTAGAGTGTTGCACATCACCTGGTTTCAGTTGGTGTTCAAAGCCCTTCATGCACTCTCTGAAAATCTTCACTACTTGGGAGTTTTTGTGCATGTTATCGAGCATTTCCAATATGTGCTCGTCTTCCTAAATGCCACTGAGGTATTCTATCTGTTCCTCCGTCCAAATTACTCTTCGACTCATTTTCTCCACTCGCTTATCCGACACCAGACTAAAGGTATGAAGCTCATTAAGCTCCTTAGCCGAGTGTCTGTTTATGTCTGGCAGCGGCACGTTTTCGACAGAGTCGCTCTGCTTTATGGTAATGTTAGCGACATCGCAGCGTAACGAGTGGTAGAGAACACGGTAGTTGTATGTTTGTGTCACTGTGATCATATTCACACTCTAAAGTACTATTCGCACAGGATTCGTTAAATTCGCAATTACCCCCGGACCTCTGTGTTAATTTGTGTCGCATTCTTATGGGGCAAAGCAGAAGTCTGTAATTCTCAGAATTTACAGACATTCTGACCGGATGTGTTGTAATGTTGCCGTGGTTGCCATTCCCGCTGCAATTACAGGCGCTTAAGGCGTGCAATTACAATAACAAATTCACACCTGCGCATTGGTAAGAGATGAGAATTACCCCTGGACGTCTGGTTTTCAACGAAATACAGTAGGTAATTTGCGGCGGAATTATTATAGCGCAAATTACGGACATGGCACATTCCCACATCCGACGTTCTCCGTAATTATTCCGAATTACCAGTGGTCCAGAGGTAAATGTAGTCCCGTGCGAATAGGGCTTAAACCAGTGTTTTTCCAACCTTGAGTCTGGAAACCATATGGGGTTGCCTAAGATTTCTAGGAATTGATACTTTTTTTTTTTTTAATTACCAATAAAAAATATATGTTGAGTTGACAGACAATCACATACATAAAAGACATGACAGACCGAAGCTGAAACTGCATCTGTTTACCTGTCAAATGTTCATTATGGTCAGTTTCAGATGCTGCAGCTGTTTCATAATTCATAGTTTATTTATTGTTTGTTCAGTATTAATTGTCGTCCTTGTAAATACAAACTGGACTGACTGTACATATGACGACCAAGGAAAAATAAATACTCACTTTGTGCAGTAAAATGAAAACTAGCTACTACATGATCCAAAACAAATTAATTTGATCAAAAAAAGTCTGTGGTCACCAGAAACGTGTGATGTTAAAGTGGGGTCACGAGCCAAAAAAGGTTGGAACCCACTGGTGTAAATGAACCGTTCTGCAGAATGATTGCAATCTTCCAAGCTCTGCTGTTTTGTTCTGAAACCGAGTGTAATTATTGCTTTCATATATGCCCAATCAAACCGAGCCAAAGACTTGTTTTTGGAATAACGGCTCCAAACACTCCAGGTCTGAAAACACCCTCAGACACTTTTTATATCAACATCTTAAAAGACTCTGTAATGTGTTTTTTTTTTTTTTTTTTTGCTTTATCTGTAATTACCTCTATCAATATGGATTAAAACTGTAAGTCGATTAATGTAAAAAATTTTTTTAAAAAATTCAACAATTTTCACTCTTGTTTAACCAAATCAAAACAGTGATAAACAATTTTACCTTCTTCTATTGGGAGACTTCCCATGAGACTAGTCCAAATGAATTAAAATGTATGATTATATGTTTTTGTGCTGTTATCCAAAAATTGCCTCAAATTATCACTAGAGTGTTAAGAAAAAAAGAGCTGTGATGTCAGTACTGTTTTTTGTTTTTGTAGTCATTGCAGACATTCAAAAAAATAATGAGAAATAGAAGCACTGTTGTTTTCTCCACCTGACACAACTCTAAATGAATAAAATGGAGTTTCTTCTGCATTAGTGAATTTGATTACAGGGCTTCTGAAGGTATAAAATAATTATGGGATGTTATTATCTCTGCTAATTTGGCAATTTGTTGATCCATAATTCAGACTAAACAAATTTTTCTGACCTTCTTTGGAATATTTGTATTTTTTTTGCGCAGCTACTGACAACACAAACTAGAGAAAACAAAACTAAGCTAACAGCTATAATGTAAACTATCAGCTGATGCAGCACGTGAAAATTATGATACAGATGAGTGTCAGTGATGATCTTTACCTTTTTATTATTTTATGTTGTTTTAGATGTTTTTAACCTCTTTTTGTATGTGTTTTTATCAGTTTCAATAGATTTTTATCCTTTCTTTTATTATGTTCTCATATTGTTTATTTCATTCATATGAGTGGTGGGCGATACTGCAAAATTTGGTATCGATCCAATACCAAATGAATTCAAGGCCAGTATTACCAATACCGATACTTTTCATTTACAAAAGCAGCTTATTTACTTTTCATGTATAAAAATGCATTATCATTAAGTGTAGGCTGCGCATCACAATTATCCAGATTTGAATGAAAATAGGTCTAAAGAAATGGTCATTTTCATGATTAAGTGGTTTTATGATTTTTCTCTTAATTAGTTTCGATAACAACCACAGTAAAAAAAAAAAAAAAACAGGACAAAGAGGATAGACAAATAAAAATACTTTTTATTCAATATCTTATGAAAATATTAGAGAACCGAGAAATGTTTCAATTAAACAATTACTTTTTCACTTGAGGGTTTCTTTCAGTTTGAGTCAGACAGAGTTTTTTTTTAAAGGATTCTCTATTAGTTATTATTGGCGTTGTTGTAGTACTAACAAATGTCCACCAGATGACAGTGGAACTCTTGTTGTCTCATATAGTCTATGGACTTTTCTATAGACGTATCTTCAATAGTTATGGAGGTAGATCCTGAAGAAATAACTTTCGCGAATAGCTATTCAACAAATAATGATATCAGTGTAATTCACATTTCTTTGGGTATGTTTCCAGTGTCAAGAATCTAATAAAATAGATAAACAAACAAATGTGGGAGTAATATTGCGGGGTGTCAGTCACAATATGTGGGGGAACTGTGCTGCTTTTCTAGTTATTACATTACATTTGGCTGACTTTTTTTTTTTTTTATCCAAAGCAGCTTACAAGGTATATATAACATAAAGAGCCTTGCAAAGGGCCCATCTGGGATTCAAACTGGCAACCTTCCACATCAAAGTCTGTGGCATTAACCAGCAAGCTATCCAGTCCTGACTAATATGAAAAGACAGGGCACAAAGATGACTGAAATTTAGAAACATATAAAGCTATATACTATACTACTATATAAAAGTCTGTTCTTTAGATAGTTGGTTGCAGATTTGGACAGCTGACACGTTCACGGTTGGTTAAAAGCAGAACGATGTCATCCAGGCAAACATTTTTAATGAGAGACAAACCAGGATGTGGCTGGAATGTGACTGATGTGACATCTGTATACATCTGCTAGTACATATATGCTTCTTATCCTGCAGATGACCAAAAAAAAGCACAAAAAAACCACATATTATCAAACTTAAAATACATAAATACCAGCAGGTAATTTCTATTCGCTGATTTTTTTTTTTTTTTTTTTTTTTATTCTAAGGAAAATATGGCAACCACGGGAGTCACAGTTGGTGACGATTTGACAAGTGTGACATTTACAAATAAATCTCCCGGGGCTGCAAGAAAGCACAGATGTGTTTTCTTCCCTGACAAACTTTGATGAAAGCCAAGAAGACACAATTGATCATCCTCTGTGTGTTGTGTTGTGGCGTTTGTGTCGGCATCTGTTTTCTGCGTCGCTTTTCCCCATGTTTCGTGTAATGCTCACCTTCAGGCTGGTGGACTGATCAGCATCCATGTATATTCTTTGCCAAAAAAGCAGCTGACAACAAGGTCTTGATTGCTTGTGCTGTTTCCAGTTCATGTTTTACCAGATGGCTTCCTCTCCTTTATAACAGGAACACTCTCATCAGTGTTCCACACCACTATTGTTCTCACATAGATTAGATGCACTGCAAGTTTACATGATGCTTCCAACATATGCTGCTCTACTGAGGCACTATTGGTCAGATCATACTCATTTTCCTCATATAAAAAAAAAAAAAAATGTCCACTATCGCGTATAGTGAAAGCAGTTATTTTCTATCTCGCAAAAAAAATACATGGTTTTCCTGGGAAATGAAAGCAATAAACCTGGTGTGGTATGGGTTGCTTTGTAGGTTATAAATCATCTGAAAAATAAAATGACATTCATGCTAAGTATCATTCAGGAGCCATTCTTATGAAAAGCAACATAATTTTCATCAGCAAAGGAACACTGGAAGCCTGAGGCATTGTTTCCTGAAGGTAGGACACCGTTCTTAAAAAAAAAAAAAAAAAACGAAAGAAAGAACACTTGCTTGGCAGAGTGGCTGCTCTGCCTTCGAGCACACTTTCACCCTGTAATTTCTTCAGAAAGCATTTCTTTTTTCTCCACTCATGTGGCTTCTTGGCAGAGTTCACCGCAGTAATGACAGTGGCAGGGAGAGTCATGAAATGATCATCAAATCCAACAATACAAGATCCAGTGAAAAGCTGTAAGAAAAAAAAAAAAAAAAAAATAGTGCAATTATAGTATATGTCAAGAGTTACAAAGGCACAGCTTCCTCTGAGTTTTATTTACTGAGAAGAATTTCTGTTTGATTGACAGGTGATGATTATGTTCATTAACACTCCTCAAGGATCGCAGCAGCAGTGTTCGTATGATCAGTGTTGTTCAAGTTAAATCCAAACTGTAATCCATTATAGATTACATGTTAGTGTTATTTAAAGTGACGCATAAGGTAGTAAATTCAAAATGTCATAAATTTAAAAGCCTTCGTATCAATTTCTATAAAAAAGACTATTATCAATCTGATCATTTTCAACAGTTGAACCAACTTTTGGCGACGACAGTGCGCTAAATTCACAGAT
>JAPSES010014476.1:0-13831 GCA_029822895.1 Maxillicosta whitleyi
TACGTAAGATAACAAATAACCAACAGACACTGAAGGCATCATAAGCATTACCACTAGGGTTGAGGTTGGCTCGGTTTGTGGATGTAACTGCAACAAGTCGTCTCCACTGTATCTTCTTGACATTGTAGCACTTCAGGAAGTTATTTTAGTCGTACATATAGTTTTGAATCCACTTTCAAGGAGAATAGGAAACATATTACACAATTATCATATTAGTTAATTTTTATTTGTCAAATAACGTGTAAAAATCTTTACTGAATAGACAAACGAACACCGTCATTAGGAAAGGTAAACAAAAACCCAAACATATTAAAACATGAACATCTCTCTAAACAAGCTGTGTGGAAATCCAGGATAAACTCAAAGTAAAGTATGATACAAACTAATTCTGGCTTTCCGCACGTAATTAACTACTGGAATGGTCTAAACGATTCTTGCCAAACGGTGACAGGTAAATACACAAAACAACATAGAAATGAGAAAACAATTACATTCCATGTCTCAGGATGTGGCGGTCCAGTTCTGAACGGTTATCAAGGCTTCGCCCACAAAGTTCACATGTAAACAGTTTTTCTTCAGTAGATGGTGAACACAGGACTTTGACTTCTGCCTTTGTGTCAGCGAAGTCACCTGAAATACAACATAATCCAACATTACTCAGATGGACATAAAGATCATATTTCCCATTGGTCCACATGATTTTCCTTTGTGTGTAACCATTTTAAAGACATCATGTCTCACATTTCATCTCACTCAACTTGTAATAGACTTTCTCTGTATTGTTTTAGATCATTCTTTATATTTATTTAGTTATTTATGTCAAATCCACCCTGTGCAACTTCTGTGTTCCACATTTGAAAATCATTAAACCACTGTCCTACATTAGGTGTACAGTAGATGCATGAATAATAATAATAATAATAATAATAATAATAATAATAATGGATTCGATTTTTTTATAGTGCTTTTCAAGTCCCCCAAAGCACTTTACATTATTGATCCATTATTCATCCGCTCTCACATAAACTATAAATAAACTATTGTTAAACATTTACTATATTAGTAATATAAAATTAAATCATCCAACTGTTTATATGGCAACAAAGATCATCTACAATTATGTCGGTGTTGGGACAGCTCTTTTAGCAAGAATAAATTAATCAAATCCTCACCTCTTTAGCTCATGTTTTACTGCAAATAACAGAATGTCACGACTTAATCTATTTTTTCTTATTAAATTTATTTAAATTTAGTAAGGATGTTATCACATTACATTAAGACTGAATAATACGGAAATGGTGAAACAGTTTTAAAGATGGGCAGTGTGTTAAAATAATTCCATTTATGAGGTTTTTCTGTCTGAACATTGTGAAAAATGCCTAAATTGTAAAATTCAGATTTATCTAATAACATTAAAACTACCCTACTTTGGTTTTTAGTAATAAATTAACAGTGAATATTTCTCATGACATATGTGGAATATAATAAATATAATGTAATAAATAATATGTGGAGAGAAAAAAAAATCAGGATAAATTTGCACAGTTGTAGTCTGTACAAAATACTCATATTGCCGTGTATCTTGAGATTATCATTTCCAAGTTTGTTTTTGTTTTGAAATCACAAAATGTTTAGCTCCTGTGATTTGGATATTGCACATGTCCATACTGGATTTCACCAATATTTGATTAAATTGTTGAGACATAATTCAAAATAATACCAGAACTGTTCCTAACTGTACCAACTATCAATCAACTGAACCATGACATTGTGTTTAATGTGATTAGTGTCTTACCTTGTTGCACAGACTGTTTTTCTACTTCCTTCCCTCCATCTTCCCCTCCGTTTTTCTCTGCATCGTCATTTAGTATGTAATCATCTGTATCCTCAACATGTTCACTATGACTGATCTCTTTAAAATGTTGAAGATGTGGCATTTCCTCCTTGAGATATTCATTCTCAAGTACTGGCATTTCCCCGTATGCATCCGTCAGTTTATCACCGTTAGTTTGTTCTTTCTCAGAGTTTGTAACAAAGACGCCTAATTCGTCGTCTGGTTGCATATAATGGTTTAAACGTTGCATTGATGAACAGGGAGGAGCTACAAAACTCTTGGGGGTCAAAGTGATGCTGGTCTTGTCTAGATTTAGAATATTGTACTCGACTACAGCCTTTAACTTCTGCTCAGTCTTTTGATCCACAGCTGGCTTCTCATCTGCCTTCAGTCCACTCCCATCCTTATCCAGTAAAAAGATGTCCTGCAGTACATCATGTTGCATCTCAGCCTCAGCGTTCTGGCTTCCATCTTGATGCGTCATGATATGCATCTTGTTGTCTTTTTCATCCAGTTCAACATAATTCAATGAGCTCTCTTCGGCTGCGTCATCTCTCTGCTGTACTGCGTCATCTTCACTGCCTCTTAGTTTGGGTTGATCTTGATCCTCGTGCATCTGCATGTCTTTCATTGGATCACTTAAACCCTCATATTCTGCATCGTCTAGTATCACTTCCGTTTTTACAGTGTGCATAATCTGGCCGCTCGTTGCATTTTCCTGCATCTCTTTGACTGTAGTAGTTTGTTTGGCATCATCTTTATGTTGGAACATTAATGCACATCTTTCTCCGTAACTTTCATTTTCGCAATATGAGTGCTCAATTTGTACTATATTTTTCTCCTGTGTGTTTTTTTGGAACTCGTTACATGCTGTAACAAACTCTGGTTTGGTTTCCAAGTTGCACAAGAGCTCTTCTTCTTCTTCCTCTTCTTCTGGTGTCCTGCTGACCTGCGCTGATAACTCATCAAGATTGACCTGCCCCACAAGCTCATGGTTCCTCACAACCTAAAGGAATAAAAAACAAAAGCCATCAAATCACAAACGTATATAAACTCAGTCAAAGTCAGTATGTGTTCACTTAGGCCGGACTGAACCAACAATGATTAATTAAAGATTTAGTAAAGGATTAAAAAACAGAGTAATTCTTTTGCACCTAACCTTGGGACTAACTGAAACTAAACCAAGGAATGCTTAAATCTGAACCTTTGGTTTAATATGCAAGACACAGAAGTACTCATTAAGTACCTACATTAAGTTAATGTTGGAGTCTGTTTTGTCCTAGGAGTAGGTCAAACCAAACGACTGTCAGTTGCCTAAATCCATGATAACAGCCTGTACACTGAGTTCTAGGAGGTTGTTTTATGCTTAAGATTGCTTTTGAGGTCTTTGCAACACACTGTTAGCTTAAAAACGGACTTGGCTAATGTTAATCAACCTGCTAACGGCAACACAGACTCCAACATAAAAAACGCATAAACACATGAGCATGTACAAATCTCACATAATGAACATTTATAACAGTTTAATTTTTACACTAAACATAGATTATCTTTTATTTGGTAGGCCCAAAATAGAATCCAGTATTTAACTCAAAGCGTACACTTGAAGATGTTTAATGGTTGCCTTTTTGTGATGGATTAAGCAAAATAGGAAAGTTCAGAGAAAATTTACATCAGATTTCGGTTGTCTGCATTTTAGGATTTCTGTCACAATACAAGATTCAGCCAGGAAATTGTTTTGGAGTTGAACACAGACATCGGATTACCTATAAAACATCATTTGGATGCTTTTTATGGAATTAAATTACAGTAAGCTGTAATTAAATGTACTGCACTATTGTACTGTATGTTTTATTACCAATGTATTACCATTGTTCCTTCTTCTCATTTCTCAATCTTATGCTCAAAATAAAATTAATATAAAAAAAAAGAAAAAACACACAAACAGGAGTTAAATCCTCATGAGGAAGTTATCAAGCTCACCCCCCTTTTCATGTTTAGAACACACATTTTTTTATGCCTTTATTTCAGTTTGGACATGGAAACAATTTGACATTGATTAAACACCATTAATTTGGGTTAGAATGAGCAAATTTCAATCTTTTTTTGTTTTTAAGAGCTATTACTTTTTTTCCATCCTTTGTGGCAGAACTCTATTTAATAATCATTTTTAGAACGTAGTATTAAACTGAATTGAACTCATCTTTGACTAAATAATAAATGACCTTTGGTGCAGCAACACAGACGGATGTTCCTTCTTCAGATTCCAGTAATGTCAGAGGATAACCAATTAATTATCTGGATGGGAAGAATTCCACTGATGTATTGTGACAGGCCTGAATGAGGAGTCCTCACCTGATGCTTATCACACAGGTGCGCCTCCAAGTCACTCAGCCGAGAGCAGTCGAAGTAGCACAGCCGACACCTGAACGGTTTGACGTCATTGTGCCTCGTCATGTGCAAACGCAGGTTTTCAGCACTGGCGCTTGTGAAAGTGCACTTGTGACAGCGGAACACAATGCCTTGAAGGTAACGTGACAACTTTGGCCGACGCACCTGTATTGGCATAACACGTTCCTCTGAAAAACAAAAGGGGAACAAAGACAGTGAAACAACCATGTCCGGTAAGGAGGGGAAGGTGATGGGAAATCCGAGTCCTGTCGACATCTAACCTACCACGATGTAAGATGATATGATCGATCATGTTGTTCTTGTTCTTGGATTGGTACAAACAGAACGGGCAGCGGAGGTCCTTCTGATGCGTTGGTCTGGACTGGACGGTAGAGTGACCCGTCTCCATATGCATTTCCAGGTTTTTTCTAAATGCAAGCAAGCAAAAGTAAAAATGTTCAGAGACACATTTTCACAAATGGCAGAAAGTCTACTTGGTAAAGTTCCTTGATATATGTACAATTTAATGTAAGAATTTTTTTTTGCATTTTTATTCAGTGTGTATTTCATTGCGTGTTTTGCACTTTTTTTTCTTTTCTCCTCAGACATTCAGTCTTACTCCACATGATGCGCTAAGGCCAAACAACACCCAGATAACTTCTATTTGAGAAACAACAATGGAAGTTTCTAGACCTATCTGGAACCTAGCAAAGACACAGTGCTAATGACGTGTGGATACGAGTCTGAATATACAAAACTATGCACGACCATGATGTGCTGTTTATGGAATATCAGCTGTTTGTGTCAGATTGTGTATTTACTGTGTGTTAAGTACACTGTTTTAATGTTGACTTGAATTGTACGAGTAAATGGATAACGGTTGCAGAGAAACTTAAGTGTATTCATCATGTTAAAACAAGAAGAAATTAAGCTTACCTTAAACTAGTGAAAAAGTTGCAGTCCTTACATCTGATGATCTTCTTTCCGTGGCGGTGTAGGTAGTGTCGTCGCATACTAGACATATGTTCAGAGTTGAAATTGCACAGCTCACAGTTGAGGGGAGCAGTTTCGGGAAGCAGGGAAACTTGGCGGCCTGCTTTTGATGAGGACCGAAACTGAGCTATCATGTGGTAGTGGTTCAACTGCCTCTGCACGTCTGGGGGCTCCGAGTATAAGGCACCTGTGGAGGTAAAAGAAAACAGTAAATTATTCATATTAAATATTAACTCTGATTCTTTTGCTCTATCAGTTATAAAATCTAAACATCATGGCTTTACTTTTAATTTCTTCATCACTTTCAGGTAAGTTCATTTCTTCAGACACATGAGGTGGATCCTTGTTGGAACTCTGAGTGTTCTCTTCATCCTCGGTGCGAGTGTTGACGGAACCCTCAATAGTACCTGTGCATTTAATAGAAATAAAAAGAAGTAGTGGAATGATATTACAACACATAACCAGTGATGAGGGGAAATGGATAACGGATAATGGATGAATTGTGCTGTCATGGTAACCCTGCGGTCTGACCTGTTCTCATCCACTACAATGACTTAACTCACCTATATGTTTTCTGATCAAATGGCTTTTCCACAGGCCCATGACTGGTGTCCGATAAGAACAGATACTACACATGAAAGGCCTCTGAGTTCCAGACTTGTAAATGAGATAATTTTCAATTCTGTTGACATAAGGGAGAGGAAAAGGATGAGCATATTTATATATATTTATAGATCACATTTAGCATATATGTTAGACTGCCTATAAAGGACGTTGAAAGAAATGTTTGTTATTTATTTAAACTAACATTGTATTCTTCAGCCGATAGTAAAAATATTTTATTTTCCTTCAGGATTGTAGATGAAATTTTGTGTGATTTCCGTTTCATGCAGTGATTTGTTTTTAGATCCTTGAATCCAAATGGATGCAGCATAAAAACACTGAACTTAAATCAAAAGATTATATGGTGCTATATTTGTAATTCATCCTTACTTGTGCTTTGCTGAGGTAGACAGGTTGTCCAGTTTCTTGATGGCTGCTAAAGCTGCATGGCTGCGTTCATGTGAGCGCAATCCTTTTAGTGACATGAAACTCCGCTTACACTGTTTGCAAGTGTTTTTATCATCACTTGTTGCAACCTCTACTTGTTCCAGATCAGTGGCTGTTAAACGTAATGATGGAGGGCTCTCTGGTGAAGTGGACTCCATAGTGAAAGTCTCCAAGGGTTTCCCATTCCTCTGGACAAAGTCCTCCACACTTTCCAGTGTTGGAGGTTGCCCTTGCGTGGTCAACTGAAGAGAAAAAACACATAAATTACTAGTAATAACTTTACACTTAAAGGAAGAAATGTGCATATGAGCCACGTCAACGTACCTCTGCAGTTGCAGCCTCTGGTGCTGTTGTAGTGACCGTCGCATCAGTCATCTTCGTAGTGTTTACCTTCTTGTTCTTCCGTGCTCTGTGGCGATCCAGGTGCATATACAGATTTTTGATCCCGTGAATTTTTTTCTTACAGTGGTCACACCTGAAAGTTCCTGTGGACTTCTGCGATCTTTTCACCAACACTGTGAAGTCTAATATATACTGTGAACGGTGGAAAGTACTATAATGGGTAATAAGCTGCTCAGGGAAATCAAAGAATAGGTTTGGGCATTCCTTACATTCCACCTGGTCAACATTCTCAGATTCATCTTCTAGCTTTTTGTGTTTGTATCGGTTATACTTCTGTAGCAAGTTGCACACAGTAAGTAAATCTAATTTGTGTTTTTTTCTGTAGTGACTGTGCAAGTACCTTCGATACAATGCTTTGTAAGAACAAATGTGACACTTGTACTGTTTGCCTTGTATTGCTGGTGTGGTTGTCTCTGGAGTATTTTCTGGGTTTTCCTTTACACTGTGTACCAGATTTTTATTCTTATGAATATGGTAGTAAGCTGGCACAAAAAATTTGAGAAAGGCGGACTTTCCATGTCTTTGAGTGTAATGGGTTCCCAGCTGCTTTCGGATCAAGGTTGAGTAAGTGCACAGGGAGCAGCTGTACTTGAAATTACTAGATTTGGCCAATGCTGATTTATTGTTTTTCAAAAGGCCAGACCCCAACACTGAGCTGTGAGCTTTAGACAAGTCTGGTTGTTCAGTTTCAGCAGAAGGTTCAGAGGTCACTGCTGTACTGTACTTATGTTCCCTCTCACGGTGGAGTTTCAGTTTCTTCACTGTAGGATGAATCTGTGGACATTTTTTACACTGATACCCTCTCTCATTGTCTCCTTTCCCTAAGTTACATCCAACCAAATTAGAGGCAAGTATTTCAACTTTTCGAAGTTTAGTAGCTTTGGCCACAACAGCAGGATGCTTCATTTGGAGGTGGGTGAGTGTTCCATGATGACTTGCATTTAAATAGCTACAGCGTAGACACTTGTACATTAATTTTGTGGCAGAATCTTCCACTGTGCTAGACACCCAAGGAGTGTGTTCTTGCTCTTGAGTTTGAGAACAGTTTGGAGAGGTTGGTGCAGGCTTTTTGGATTTCTGGCCATACATCGGTACATAGTACTTCAAGAAGGTCTCCTTTCCATGTTTCTTTGAATAATGGATTCCAAGACGTGTTGCTGTTATATAGGAGGAGGGACAAAGAACACACTTGTATTCATTGTCTTGAACATCTGAAACAGCCTTCACCAATTCTTGTGTGCTGTGAGACGGTGGTCTGTCATTTACAACCAAGGGTTTAGGACTTAATTTGAGTTTAAGTTTGAGTGGTATCTTTTTATGATCATCCTCATCATGTTTGTCAAGCATATCCTGCGATGAAAAGATGTGTGGACACTTCTTACACCTGTAGCCACTAAACCTCAATATGTCACCAGGAGCAATCAACCTGATGTTGTTTAAATACCCACTGTCCACATAGAGGCTCTCTGCATTAGCTTCAAAGCCAGGATGTTTCATTTGGATGTGAGTGAGAACTCCTTGATACCGTGTGTTCACATAGGGACAGTGCAGGCATTTAAAAATGTGCACACGTGTGTTATTCTCCAGCTGCTGTTCCTTTACAATTTCCCCACTGGATGGTGGGTGTTTCATCCCACAGTGAACAATCAAACCGTGCTGGGAGTGAAAGCTTGCAGAACAGTGAGTGCAACTGAATACTGCTGTCTCCTCATGAGGTGAACTCGGTAAATTATCAAATTCAAGTGGCATTTGGTAGGTCTCAAACGTGGGAAATTCATCATCGTCTTCCAGCTGCATGTTTGCAATTTGCTCTTTACTGCTGATGACATCCAGGACAGAGCCATCTTCTTTAACAGACCAGGGATGAATGGCACGGTAGTGACTTGTGATGCTTGACACAGAGGTACCTCGAAATGAACATGCTCTGCATGAATATATCTTGCAGTCTTTCTGTGCAGATCTTTGAAATTGTAAGCTGCTGCTTGGGTCATCACTGTCACTCTGATCATCACTATGCCTTGTTTTAGGGTTTTTCTTTCTAGAACATATTTTGGGATCAACATATAACTGAGAAATGTATTCTAGGCTTCGATTAAGTTTGAAGTGTTTTTCTCCAAAGTGTTCCTGGAGTTGTTCAGGTTCTTTGGAAGAGAACACACACATATCACAGTGATACCCCGGCTGTAGAGTTCCCTGTTGACAGCACAGCTTTAAAACATCTCCAGCAGAGTATTTTGCCCTGTGGATTTTCTGTAAATGCCTCCGCAAAAGATACACATGTTGAGTAGCATAATCACAGTTTGGGCACTGAAGTGTCCTCTGAGTCTTTGAAACTGAAGTTGAAAATGGAAAAGATCTGAGAGACTTCTTTGATGTTTTCTTTTGATTTCCTTTTCTGATATGGTATGTTTTCTGTAGCTTTTCAAGAACCATTGTGGAATGCAGACGTATTTGTTTAGATGTCATCTTAAAACCACGATGCACTTTGATGTAATGTTGCATTACTCGAATTGTGTCGTGATGTCTATAGTTACAAAAGTGACAGAAAAACAAATCCTTGTCACTGTCCTTGATAATAGGAAGTGGTAGACCAGAGGAAAAGAATGGTTCCTTGGACTGACACTCAGATTTTTTAATTTCCTCTTGGATCAAGGCTGTGTGCTCCATAATCCTTTCACGGTCAGGAAGGATGTGTGAATGAAGTTTGTTTTGATGGTTCAGTATACCTAGTAATGTAATATTTGCGTAGTTGCAAACCTGGCAATAAAACAGATCTAGTGCACGTGCATACGGGTTTGATTTTGTCCTTGACTTCACTGGTCCATTAGATCCTTCATTGTTAAGTTCTTTTAGGCAAGCTTCACTTTGATGTTTGTCGCTCTGTACATCAGCACTATCCTTAAAGATGTCTGCCATATCTTTTACAGTGTGTTTTGTGTTACAATGATGAATTACACATTTTACACTGGCATTCGAATAGTCACAAATGTCGCAGTGAAACATTTTTTGTGAACTGGATGGTATGACGTCGATATCAGTCAACATTTTCTGGTTATGTTCAGGTAGTGACTTTCTTATTCTAGTTTTACCTTCTATGCATTCCACCCTACTTGATTTGGGAGACTCTGATTTTGCCTTTGAAGCTGCCTGCAGTTGCTTGGGATTAACCAGAGATGCTGAAATCTTCTGTTGTGGGCTCTCACATCTGATTTTACTTTCCTTGAAAAAATCTGCGGTGTCCTTTGGAGGTGTACATTTATCTTTTAATGCAACAGCATCCACTGGTCTGAGCCGGCCTGAAGTAGGTGATGCAACACATACTGATTGTTTGATTTTATCTAGTGTGATTTCTTCTTCTGGGTGGTTTTTTTTGTAGTGGACATGTAAGACAACAACTGACTTATGGCTGAATGTGCAATTGTTGCACTGATATATCATGTTATCTGCTTCTCTGGAAGTGGGATGTTGGGATAAAGATGTATTCTTGTCTTCCTTGCCTGGTGTGGATGTAGAAATTCCCGCTGATCTTTCTGGACTGTATTTTTCAGGACTACTGAGCTGAAGTGACCATCTAACAGAAGAATATCTGCAGTACATCAATGGATTCTCCACTTCATATGTTGGGTGCTTTTCCTTGTGGTGTTGTTTTAAGCACTTCAGTGCACCGGTGGTAAAACGACACACAAAACACTTAAAAACCAATCTCAAGTCACACGTTTTCATCATCAGGATATTCTTGGCCTCTGGATGATCTTTTGTGTAGTGTTTGCTGAGGTCACTCACACACATAAACTCTACTGGACACTCCAGACAGCGGAAGGTAGCACTGTGGTCATTTGGCTCCTTAATGTACTCCCAGTTATATCTTATGTACGGGTGGTTGTTCAGATAATGGGTACACATGCGCTTAATGACTGTATCACTATAGTCACAGTGTTTACAAAAGTGAGATGTTGAGTCTTCTGCTCCTGTTTTAACAAGATCACCCTTCACTTCCATTTCGTCTTCGCTAACTTCAAATGATAAATTTTTAATTGTAGTCTCTGGGAGATCTGTTGCTGCTTTTTCTATCTTTGCTTGTTTTGCAGGACGACTTGTGAAGCTTTCTTTAAAGACCCTCTTGGCAGGATTGGGGGAAACATTTTGTTCAGAAGGCTTTGAGCAAGTAACATCGGCATTTATAAAAAGATGATCATTTAGCAAGAACTGATGAGAAGTACTTCTGCTATCGATATCAATTGACTTTGCTGTGACTGTAAACACACCACTACTGTGTGGTTTGGAGCTCAAAGAAGATTCTTCCAAAATTAAAGTTCCTTTTGAGTTATCCACAGACCCTAGGTTGTCCTCCAGGGATTGTGCATTTGACCTGGATAATGGTGCAAAGTATTTGGTGATGGTTTGTGATGGCTTCTTGTAAATTTTTAGATCCTTTGTCGAGTCTGTAGTGCATTTTGTTGTTGTATGAGAAACTCCTTTTGTTTTTCCATCTTCTTTGAGCTGATTTGATTTGGAACATTCTTTCTTGTGTTCTGCAAAAGAATTCCAGTCACTGTGGATGAATTTACAGTCCTGACACGAATAAGAAGACCCAGTGCCTTTTAAACCAGTATATTGCAGAGCAGAAGCCACATCAGAACCATGCACGTTGGTGAGGTGATCAAAAAGGTAGATCCTGGATTTAAAGATGAGTATACACTGAGAGCACTGGAAAGTCTTGACTGGCGAGTCTTGTGTGGCAGTTTGATTTTGCATCATGGTATCAGAACTGGCAAGAGACAAATATATTTAAGTTCAGTTAGGCTAATTTAATGTGGTAACACAATCATGTACTTTTGAATACATCTTTCAAATCATCTGCAAATGTAATCAGATTCAACTAAAATGCTCAAAAAGACTTCCAATTGCTATCTAAATCTTCAATTACCCTGTTTGTTTTATTACATTTATTAAACCTTCCTTCAATGCTGGGTGCTAGAACATTTTAACTGCAGCTCTAACAAACAGCTGAGGATTTTTTGTTAAGGAGGAACTTTCAAAAAACTGAGAAGTACTGGTTAAAACCACATCAAAGAAAGCCACTCAGGCTTTTGGGTTGAACTTTTAGCGAGGCTGAACAGGAAGAAGGAGAAAAGTAGTCAAAAATCCCTCCCCTGACATTGATTTGACAGTAGCACGAAATATTAATTCAGAACCAACAACTTTAACAAAGTAGGAAATTAACTCATCTTACCAGTGCAATTGGTTACCATTTAGATCTTCACGAAGGTGAATAACCACAAGATGAGGTTTAAGAAGCTATGTTTTGACTCATGGGTGTTGATTCCGTGCAGACCGCCATTTTTCCCGCGGCAACACTCCTCCGTGTTTTTTCTGTTTCCGCTCTGACAACAAAGCACCCTCGCCGTCACGTGACCCGTCAAAAATAAAGTTAATTGAAAATATGTGGACGCATTCTTACAACAGATTTTATTGCTAACAGGTCACACATTTCACCACCGATGTTTTTTTTTTTTTATTATCGCTTCATTTAAAATAAGAATGAAGGTTGTATTGGACAAACCGCCCTATTTCCGTTGTCTCTTGTCTCCTCCCGTTAATCATATCAGCTCCTTCTCAGAGTCCTCGGATCAGAACTTCATAAGAACTTTTTCCTACGCTAGACCTTGGTCATGGAACATTTGCAAAACTCACCGGGATGAATACAAATTTGTTCGATTAATTTCACAGACCAGACGTGTATAATTGCTAAACTTAAACGTTTTTAAAGCTATTTTATGTTGTCTTAATTGTATGTAACTTTACTGATGTGACTCTTCGTATCCCTTGAAAAAGAGATTTTATCCAAGGTTCCTAGTTAAATAAATAAATAAACAAACAAACAAATAAGTGCCATTGTAAGCTATTTTATTTTTATTACTATTACTTCACATTGCAATATTTGATAAGCATAATATAACATAAATTCTCCTCTTTTAAAAAAATTATTTGACTACGCAGTGTATCAAATCGTAAGTAATGGCATAATATATACATATCTACCCGAAAAAGTACTTGGATATGAATGACACATCGGTTGTCATTAGTTCCGGATGCTGACCGGTTTCCTCCGGACCAAAATTGGGACGTACCATAACACCAAGCACCAGTGACCTGAAGATTCATGTGTACTGGCTAATGTCTTTTCAATTACCATTTCTCAGCTGTCAAACTTTAACCTATACTGTGAGTTTTTTTTTCCCTTCTGCGTCACACAAAACGCAACCAGTTTAAGTCATGTCAGCTCGAATATAACCTTCTTTAAAGAGTGCATTTAAGACGGGTTTATCGGTGGTTAATACACACTAAATCTCCTTACAGGAAATACCGTTTTTATGGCTTTAATGCGGAAGCTAAACCACAAACACAGTCAAAGAGGACAGCTCTTATTGTGCTTGCAGATGCCCCGTAACACAAAAGGATTGCCTGCTGTGTCAAACGTGACCTCCCTTTATAATGGTGTTGTATGTTGTTGTGTCTTTGTTCAGGGACTGTCACACAAAATGGATATGTTCATCTGAAGTCAGAGAGTCACCATGCTCCTTGCCAAACTCACCAATCTGGGGACTTTAAATGCCCTGAGGAAGATTCACCCTGGGACGTGCTACCCTGGACTTCACTCTTTGTCAAAGTGTTTCAGTGAAAAGGAAAGAAGAGGGACCAAATATGACCTCCAGTCATATTCCAATGTGCTCAGAAGAGGGTTTTACAGCCAAAGGGTGCAGCGTCCATCAAACAGACTAAAGGAAATACAGAGCATTGGGAAAAGACCATTTAGTTTATCAGCTGCTTCAATAGTGAATTCAGCACCAGCACCTGTCCAGCCTTACCTCCGATTAATGAGACTGGACAAGCCTATTGGTTTGTATATTTATCTTGTGGAATTTTATTCAAAGTGTCT
This sequence comes from Maxillicosta whitleyi, assembly GCA_029822895.1. NCBI lineage: Eukaryota > Metazoa > Chordata > Actinopteri > Perciformes > Neosebastidae > Maxillicosta > Maxillicosta whitleyi. Next base: position 13,611 of record JAPSES010014476.1, read on the forward strand.
CTTTTCACATCTTAATTTTGCTGTTACATGTTTAAATGAAAGTTTGCATTGGTTTATGACTATACTATAAAACAGAAACATTACCAAGTAGGTTTTAGCCAACAATATTATTTGCCATAGGAGCTCTTTTTTCAGAAAAATAATTGCCAACAGTCACTGATTTAGCATTGTATACCAGGGTTTTTCCTGCAAAGAGGAAGCTTTAAAGGGGGTCTTCATTG
>JAPSES010014503.1:0-13829 GCA_029822895.1 Maxillicosta whitleyi
TTTAAACCCTTGCATGAAAGAAGTTAGAATATAGTCTGATATCATCTTTAATTATTTTTTTTTTTTTTTTTTAATTATTATTATTTGCGGTCAGTAGCGGTCAGTTTTGCTTGTTGACATTGCAGATATTTTACTATAGTACAGTATTATATATACATAGTTACAGTCTTATTTCAGCCTTTGTACTTTAGACTGCTCCCTCATCAACCAGTCAATCTTCAGTATTGTCTTTATATGGTTAAAATCTATGACAGCCTAGAGAAATAGCTATGATGTCACTGATTGGTTTTTGGATTTCCACTTGAAGTTTGTGTTTTGGCCCTTACTGTGGGAGTTTTGGTGCCAAAAGTGATTGAATATGGACAAAGGTGGTTACAGTGAGGGATGATGGCTGAGCTGATGCTAAGTTTATTGACACTGAAAAATGATAAACTTGATGTACATTCAGTTTGACAGGCAAGCAAGGTTTCATACACCAATAGAATCTTCTATCTATTCGCTCTCAGATCTTATTAATGGAGGTATCATTTAAAGATGCCGTACAAGATCATGTATTTGGGCAGTGTTTTTCAACATTGGGCTTGGGACTCCACATGGAATTAGAAATTTCTAGTAATTGAGAAATATGTGGTGATATCAATCCATAAAAGACAAACTGTGGAGCTGAAACTGAAGCACTGTGGTTCTGTTTATCTGTCACATGTTCACTGTGGTCAGTTTCACATGCTGCAGCTTTTAATAATTCATAGTTTATTTATTGTTTGTTCAGTATTAATTTTCATCTTTGTAAATACAAACTGGACTGACTGTTCATATCCTGAACAAGAAAATAAAACTTTCACTTTGTGCAGTAATCTGAACCTGGGTTTTCTGCCTCCAACCATAATAATATAAATTATATAGACTAAATGTCATCTAGAGTTAATTTTAACAAAAAAAAAAGTGTCAGTTTTGAATGTCTGAGGTCGCCAGAAATCTGTGATGTTAAAATGGGGTCATGACCCAAAAAAGGTGCTTTAGTGTTTCCAGACAGAAGTTTAATTTCAGTCTATGCAGACCAACGCCCAGTGATCGTCGGATTATAAAACAGAGCTGAGGTCCTTGACCATTGCGATTAAATCTATACTGATGTTATTGTAGAAGAAGAAACTCCTTAGTGGCAGGAGGTCAGGGTGGATATGACACTGTTTATGAATTCAATTCTTTTTAATCCATACCTGTGTTTATTTATTTAAGCCATATCCATGAACTTTATGACTCTAACAAAGTTGTTTTTGCACCAGAACCGAAAAACAAATTGGAATTGCAGTCTATGACGGCTTAAATCATTATAAGAAGTTATTTTGTACGTTTCAAATGTATTATATGCAGTGTCTCCCGCTGCCTGCGGGGGCACTAAAATTCATTATAAATGCTGATTTTAGAGTCAGTGGGAAACGGCATGTTCTGTCGTCAAGGTATGACAACAATATTGCTTTGACAGGAAACCAGTTTGACAAGCTAATTAATTTTTATTGTAGCACTCATGGCATTTTTATCGAAACTGCTCCTCTTGCACATTGTATTTTGCGCGTGTTTTCATGTATGCGTAACCGGTATTTTAGATGGAAAGGTTTTGATGAAACTGGAAACCTGGAACCTGCTCCGTTTCATAATCATCATAATTATTCTGCCACACTGTCTCCTGTGCTTTTTAGCAGCATTCATTTAGCATCTTAAATTTAATTATTCTTTTTTTTTTTTTTGCCTACAGAGATGGTGGGTGTATGTAAATTTAACTCTCCATTAGTCAGCCTAATCGCTCACCGCTTAGTTACTGTTGCTGCTGCGGACGTTTCCTCTGCATTCTTTCCTCCCCATTTGCCTTCCTGCATGCATATGTGACCTGTTTTCCACCATCACTCAGTCAATTGGCAGCAGAGACCGCAATAATGACCCGGCTTAACAAACAAGTCATCTCTAATGGCACAGTTTCATGTCTGTGGGTTTCCTCTTTGTGAAGCTGCCCAGTCAGGGTTTTAATAATGAAGTAATCATAAAGCCTATCGCTGAAGGCATAGGCTGCAGACATGATCATACAATGACAACAATAGAAGTCCCAGAGCTCTAACAGATTTATAGTACATCACCACAGATACAGTGTAAAGGAAAAAGATACAATACATGATTCGAGAAGAGTGTAAATTATATACATGTTGCTGGAGGCCAGTAATCCAACGCCAGTTCAATAATAGGAGTCAATGGTGTCACTGCAACTGTGCTCAGTCTGTGCTAGCAGCCAGTAATGTTAGAGCGCTGTCGGCTTTTCCTCCATATTCTCTATTTCCACACACACAAACACTTGTTTTTATAAGCCATTTCAGGCCCGACCTCAGGATGAAAATGGGTACGCATATCAAGTTTCATCTTCTACTCTATTTTGTGTATAGTAGTGGGTTGACATTCAACACTTGACCTGCCCAGCCCTGAGTCTCTGCTCTGTTGTATGTTGAAACCCTTTATGTGTTTGAGTCCAGTGGAATAGTTTGAGGTTTTTTGTTTTGTTTTGTTTTGTTTTTTGCTCACCGCACCACCCCTCTGCACTCCATACTCTTCTATTTAGTAAGAATAACAGAGGAGTATACATGCAATGATGTGTTCACCGGTTTCATGTTAAGGTATCATTAAACAATCTTTTTAGTCATATAAGCCATTTAATTTCAATAGATCTGCTGTAAAGCCTTGAGAAAACACACGTACGATCGAGAAAAGCAAATTTGTTTAAGTTTATTTAGAACATATTTGCTCTGTTTCGTACAGAAAAACTCGCAAAGCCTGGTGACTTACATTTTTTTTAGTATGAGCCTCAAGGCAACTGTAGTACCATCCATGTCCAGTGTTAAACAGAAGTGACATTTTTGTTCAAATCCACAAAAACTGATCATTTTCTACATTTGTCTTTCCCACATTCTTCATGAAATGCATGTCAACATATTCAGATGAGTCTCCTCTAGTAGAAAAATAGTAGTAATGTAAGGGTTATAATTTTCGTAATACTATTATTCTGCAAAAAAAATGCTATATTTATATAATTATTTTATATTATATTATTTTATATTATATATTATTTTATGAAATACATGCTAATAGTTATTGGGTTTGTATATGAATTATGGAAGAAATTACTGAGTGGAGAAAAAATAAGAGAAATATATTTGAGGGGGTGAAAAGAGGAGAAAAGACTTTATTGTGGGTAAGTTGTGGAGCCATGACATTAAGGTGCTAAATGAAAGGTAATTACATAAGGGAATGGGGGGGAAATGGGTGCTTTGTGCCCACAGGCCCTGGCTATCTATCTGATTTAAGACACACAATGTGTCAGCAGCAAATCAAATCTGCTGGAAGCAATTGAAGGTTCCCTGCACCACAAACACAGACACACACATTTCCTTGTGCTGAGGTTAAGCCGCACAACACAAAGGCAGACTGTTGAACAACAACGTTAGGGTAATCTTCCAGCGGTCAGCACCTGCTTAGGTCTTTGCAGAATCACTATCAACTCTGCTGTTGTCTCAAGGTCAGAACAGTGAAGTCCTAACATGTGCTTGTTCCTCCATCCTGTCCTTTATAGATGGAGTTCACATTCCCAGCACAGGTTTTAATAAAAAGGTGTTCAATGTTAAACTGTATTCACTTCTAATTCACTTCAGATTAATACACATTTATGAATTTGAACAGCTATCTTTAACTGCAGCTGTCAAACACATATTTAAGCCACTACTAAAAACCTGGAGAGAATCTGAACTCTCAGGATAGATTTTCTACAGCTCAGATAAGACATGGCACAGGCACACAGATTAGAGAAGAGGGCAGACATGTGCTACTTTACCACTCTGAATTACAATATACTGCAGAGTAAAAATGGATTATTCTGGTGAAGTGATTTAACTTGTATAGATTAGTGTTGTAGCCAAAACATGCAGTTTTAATCCAATTGTGTTGTAAATACAGGTATAAGGATATGTGAATTAGCCATAGGGCACAAAAACTAGGGTTCAGCTTTAGAAATTCCTCTGTGAGTAAAACTGTATCACTTCAATTGAGTGCTTAATCTAAGATTAGCTACACTTCATGATAAATGCGCTTTACGAGTGTGTTGAAACAAAATTTTTAATGAGTCAGGCAAGGTTTCATTTATAAGAACGGCCATGCCATTGTCCTTAATCATACTCCCTGTGGTTTCCACCATGTGGCCCAATTTCCTGCACAGCTCCACATTCCAATACAGCAAAGCTACACCCCTGAGATGTAACATGTGACCTCACATAACCTAAACCGTAACGTTTTCAGAGAGGAACAGCACAAGTCATGTCTTAGCTGAGATCTACCACTTCTCCTTTCTCAACTTTATCCTAACATATAAAATAAAGTTTCTTGTCTGTCGATCTAATGCTCTTTTCAGTGTCTGTTACTTTGCTATCTTCCACAGTATATTTGAACCACACACTTTCTTGTCTTTTCTCTACAAAGGAAGCGCTTGCTGTTGTGTCCCACATGCTACCGCTCATCTGAAACCAATATCACAGTAATGACTTTTATATCATAAACATAAACTCCCCATCTGATGTCAATCCTCAATCAAATATTCCTTATCATGTTTCATAACCTTCTTTTTATGTGTTTGTAAATACAGTTCATGCTTTATCATCCTTTTTGACAACACTGCTGTGTATATCTGTATCTTTATGATGCACAATATCCTTTGATATCAGACACAAAATGGCTCAGTGACAATTATGAAGCTTTATTTTCCTGCATGGTCTGTTTTAAAGGTTCAGCGCATAGATTTAGTGACAGTTTTGAAAGTTAAAGATCATAACAAACTACAAAAAAATAAAGAGGTATTATTTTATATAGGGTTTTTTGTGTTTATACACTTTTTCAGTTGAGATTAACCTAAACACAGTAGGTAATACACTGGATGCCAACTCCCATAAAATGAGAAATGAATTCTGATCCTCTGTAGAACTGTGTTGGGCTCCGTCTAAAGGAGGCGACCTGCTCCCTCTGTACCTCATTTCAATGCGATTATACACAAATAAAAACAATTATTATTAATTATTATATTAAATTTCAACCCATCTCCCTAAATGTGTGATCAATATATTAATCCTTTAAAACAACAATGCCTTTTAGTTTCCAACTATGGGAAGTTGCATCAGAAAGTGAGGAGGGAAAGGCGTGGTTATGACACACTGGGGCGAAGATGGAGGTGCCAGGTAACTTACAAGACTTTATAATCTGCTGTCTTATTTTAAGGGAGTTCAAAATTATTCTGTTTTTCACCATAGTCGATATTAGCAGGTCACATGTTGTAAAAAGCAACACTGGGAGTGAAGTATTTATCACATCTTTCTTTTCAAGCTCTAAAATTTGCTGCGCAGTATTAGAACTGGAAGGAAGGTAACCCAAAGAAGCTTTATACCACCAAATAAAAGGCATAATTATTGAATCAAGCAATTTAATGAACGACTTTGATAGAAAACTAGGAAGATTGTGGAATCAATATAAACTAAATATAAATGTAAACTTTTTTCTAGCTGTGTTCAATTTCTAAAAGATGTTTTTTTTTCTTTTCTCATTGAGGTTTCAAAGGAGATAATATGTCCTCTGATTATAGCTTTCAAAGCTTCCCACATAGTAGAGTCTGTTACAGATGATCATTAGTCTGTAAAAATTCTGAGATTTTTGCAGAAATGAACTGAGGGAACAAGGGATCAGAGATAAGTGAGGGGGGGGAATGCCGGCATACTGCTGTTTTTTTATGATTGAGGTCAAGGACTAAAGACTCAGCAGAATGATCTGATATAAGAATGTTATGGTATGTAGTGGAGATCATATTTGAGTTGTGTTTTGTTTGTATATTAAGCCACGCCCAACAATGACTGGCAATCCCTGCTCTTTATAAAGGCAAATATAATTGTAAAGGCAGCAGGTGATTGCAGCAACAGAAGTGACTTGTCTCATAAACTTGACACGTGCTCAGTTTATTAGATTTATTGTTGTTTGTGTCTCTTTGATTTGCAGATGTTTGCATGATGCTCAGTTGTATTGTGTATTGTATTGCGTTGTGTGCGTCTGATACAACATAGTGTAAGTATGATTTGTGAGCATCATTGTAGTGCATTTATTACCTATACATTGGTTGTGTTCAGAATGTGTTTAGCCCTGATAAAAAAAAAAAAAAGGCAGTAGAGCAAACAGTGGAACCTGATTTGTTTGTGAATGAAATGACCCGTTTCTGTTCGTCAAATTGCTGTTAATAACAAAGTCATTGATGCTGCTTTTCTAGTTCTTCATAAGTATGTTTATAAGCAGCAAACTGGGAGATGGAGAGCCACTGAAACATAAATGATAAATGGTAAATGGACTGCTCTTATATAGCGCTATATCTACCTATTGGTACTCAAAGCGTTTTACATAGGCCTCACATTCACCCATTCACACACACACTCATACACCAGTAGACGGCTACTATGCTAATCTACCATGCAAGGTGCTACTATGCCGGACCCTACTGGGAGCAATTTAGGGTTCAGTGTCTTGCTCAGGGACACTTCGACATGTGGACAGTAAAAAACTTGTGAAAAAAAAAAAGGATGGAACAAACATCAACTGTCTCTGTGAAGGAAGTTGAAATTACTGGCTGGATAATAGTGATGTTCACTTTTGTTGGTTTCACTTCTCTTCTGCTCTGACTCACCTCACTTGCTTTCCTTCACTTGCTGCACAGTGGCTCAAAACGTCTTGGCACATAGTCTTTTGCTCACACAAAGAGAAAAATCATTTTGTGTCAAAGTGGTGTAGGCTAATTTACATCTCTTTCATGAACTGGAGAGTATTAGAGAAAATGAAACAGTTTGGCCATCGGATAAAGTAAAACAACTGAATCAAGACATTGTCCTGTCATGTCACGCAACAAGTTCAACAAATAAAGTACTAATAGACACATGTAGCATTTGTCTTTTCCTTTTTATGACAGAAAAGCAGTGGCAGGTCACTTGGGAATGTTGGGATGATGCATTTCTGTGGCTTGAGGTGCATAACGTGGGTTTTGTTTCTATGACAACATATCATCACTATTACCGGCTTTGTATAATAAACCATCTTACAACACGAAGGGTGCTAAAAGCACAACACTCACCAGCTCCTACAAATGCACTTTTCTGTCTGCTGTAACTACCAGGCAGCAGACAGACTGATACAGCCAGAACAAGCTTCTCCTCTATATTCTTTTATTACCAGGGTGGTGAATTCTACCAATCTGATTGGATGCCTCAAATGGAGTGATGGTAATGACAACAGAGTCTTTGTGGAAAGTTCAGAGATTTTCAATGACAGGACACTTAGATGATGTGCTGCTGCATGTGCTTTCTGCTCAATGGAAAAGATTGTAAAAATGGGCTGAACAATAGGCAAAAAAGAATATTTGGATTATTTTGATAGATTATTTTGACAGACTCAATTTGGTGGCTTGCATTTTTCTTTTCATTTTTATTGATTAACATGCTCCTACTTTGTTATTGGCCCACAAGAAAAATGTTGTATACTTTCAGACCAAATCAAAAGAGAATTAGTCTGGGACCTTTCTATTAATTTTCATTTTTCCAAAAGGCACAAAGACCAAAATGCCCGTGGATGCAGCTGAATAAACCTACAACCAGTAACTGCATATCATTTATGCTCTATGTTAAAGATACAGATGGATATGAGTGTTCTGTTAGTCCTCGGTGTACATTCCTTTAAGGAATTCTGTCCGTTTTCCAGGAACTTGTGGACATGTTCCCAAATTGAGGATATGAAGCAGTACCACCGGCAACCGTGGAGGCGGTGTTGAGATTTGAAGAGAATAATTTTCATAAATAGCAGAGCTTTTCAAAGAGCGACTGTGTGAGTTACTGACAAACTACAGACATATTTATGCCAACTACAATTCTCAATATTCAATTTAGTAAAACCTCCTCTGTCGTTGCCATGTTTGTTATGATTGACTTTGTTCTCCTCAAAAACTCTATGATTCTTCGTGGTATTTGGCCAGTATATTAATTAAGAGCAGCGCCCTCTGGTGGATTGATTGAGAAATACTCATTCTAATGCACTAGATGCAGGGAATATGAATGCAGTGATGCATGACAGCGTTTGAAATGGATGAACCTATTTACGTATGTAAAGCGAGCATAAATGAGCCTTATTAAAGAATGTGGAGCCAGATAAATTAAACTCTCCAAATTCTGTCTAAATATAACAAACACATCTGGTTTTATTTTTTCTCTTTCTTATGTGGAACACCGGAAATCCTTTGACATGTTTCAGTGATGTGTTCAACCACAGTAAATGAATCATGAGGGCTTATTTTTGATAACTCCTCTGTATATGATGAATTTAGCCAAGTTTTGAATAGTCCTACTGCCAAGGTTTGAAATAAGCATGGGGAAATAAGTGAGATTATCCATTTGGCATAATAGGGTTTTAATTTACATATATGTAACCCACAAATCAGCTCATAGACTGAGCATATTATTATGACACAGAGAAGCAGTTTTCGATAATTCACAAACAAAGAAAAACTACTTCAACTCAGGCAGTGGCTTATGTTAAAGAACACAATGCTTTCCTGCACAAATCTACAACAGTGTACAATACAGTAATCGTACCAAACCACATCCGCCCCGGATCAGTCCAGTGTTTGTGATTGGCTCAGCTAAATTTCTTGGTAGAAATCATTTAGAAGGTGGAAACAGTGCCAGGCGGATCTGCCTCATGCATGTGGTTCTCAGGCTACTGCAACAGTACACCATCATTTGTCAGAGATTTCCTCGAAAATAGACAACATAACCAATACAGAAACTATTCGTGAAAGAGTTATCTGATCTGATCTTGATGGTTGTAGTTGATTTCTGGGTAAACTGCACAGTTAAGGAAACATCATGGTCATGATTTGACTGTTCAGTTGGGTACAAACTGTACAAACCATTGTAATGTTCTAATGTGTAATGATTCTGACATCAGTAAAACCCTAAATGTGAAGAAACACCAAGATGAAAGGGAATTACGCATTATACTACGTCAGAGTGACTTTGATTCTGTTTTATGACAAACTTTCATCTGATGACATTTAGTAAAGTGTCCTGTTTTATTGAGCTTATGGACAAGGTGCGTTGAAAGTTAAAATCAAACAGAAGGCATCAATCAGCCAGCCAATCAGAATGTATTTATATAGTGCCAAATTATAACAAAAATTCTCTGATGACACTTTACATATAGAGTCAAAAACAGACGCTTCAGCTGTTTCACAGAAACCCAACAGAATCCCCATCAACAAAATATTGGTGACAATGGAAGGAAAATGGATGGATGTCTGCCTTGACCAGTTGACGTTAAAGAGAGAGGGTGAAGGAAGAGAAAGAGAGAGAGGGAGATTGGGGGAGGAATAGGGGGAGACACCTGAATGCACAGCAAACAGAAGTAGAATTGTGAAAAAACTGAAACAGCTGCTGTTAGTATGACTACCAATAACTAGAACAAATGTCTATAACTGTTAATATAACTACAAATGCAGGTATTCCTTGGGTTACGGACAAGTTCCATCCTTACACTGTCGACGTAACCCGAATTTCAGCGTAAGTCAGAATTAACTCTTTAGTAACCCTAAATACCCCCTAAATAGCTATCCAAATACATATAGTACACTCCATACTAATAAAATAAAGTAAAAAATAAGATACTGTACTTACTGTACGTACAGTATACAGTACGTATGTACAGTAATAGCGGACGAGACTCCGGCGTCGTAAAGTCGAAATAACGTAAATCGGGTACGTTGTAACCTGAGGACTACCTGTACATTATGTAGCGTACAATAAAATATAATACAACACGAGCTAAGTAAAACAACAAGAAAAAAAGCAGACCATTTTAATGCAGACGCTCTTCTCATTATTCAATTCAGTTTTATTTATAGTCCAATATCACAACAAAGTCACCTCACAGGGCTTTGCAGAAATTGTTGATAAAGAAAATGAAAATGAAGCACAGTCAAGTAATCAGTTAGTAAACAGCCGATGAAGCAAATGGATCAATGTCCTGGGCATCCCCTGTCCTTGGACCGCCCTTTCCGGCAAGAAAAAACTCCAAAAAGCCCAAAGGGAGAAAGAAACTTCAGGCAGAACCACGGTGAAGGAGAGTTCCACTCCCATGGCGTGATATGTTCTCTTCTATTACACGCTTTTTATAGTCTTACTGCTGCATTTTGAACCAGTTGAAAACTTTTAGAGAACTTTTAGGACACGCTGCGAGTAAGGAGTTACAGTAATGTAGTCTAGATGTAACAAATGCGTGGATCAATGTTTCACCATAATTTTTAGACATAATACAGGTAGTCCTTGGGTTACAAACGAGTTGCGTTCCTATGCTGTCGACATAACCCGAATTTCCGCGTAAGTCGGAATTAACCCTTTAGTACCCCTAAATACCCCCTAAATCTCTAAATAACTATCCAAATACATGGATTATACTTCATATTAATAAAATAAAGTAGAAAATAAGATACTGTACGTACAGTATACAGTACGTATGTAGAGTAATGGCCGACGAGACTTCGGCATTGTAAAGTTAAAATAACATAAGTCGGGTACGTCGTAACCCGAGGACTATTTGTCCTTGTTTGAGCTTTTCGTATGGTCTATCAGAACCTAATAGCTGCCTACATTCCATAATAACAAGGTAAATGTGCTTTAGCATTCTATGACCCCTGTAAATGACAAACACTCTTAGGTTTTTCACTGTGTTTTGCACTGGAGGCCACACTCACAATGCTGCAGAGTAACCGTCTGGTCAGTGAGGGACTCTCTCACCTCTGTTTGTTCAGGGTTTAGTAAAAGGTATTTAACGCTCATCCAGGTCGTTATGTTTTGGATGCAGGCACTTAGTTTATTTTTTTATGGGTCTGATCATGTTTAAAGAAATGCAGTTGCATATCATCTACGTAACAGTGAAGATTAATGCTACATTTTCTAATTGTATTACCTAAAGGCAGCACATACAGTGGAAGTAAAATGAGCCCAAACACTCACTGACCCTTTCCATAAATGACTCTAGAACATGATAATGACTGTTGGTTTACGTTGACAAACTGGTAACTATTAGATAAATAGGGTCTAAATCAGCAGAGGGCTGCTTCTCTAATGCATATGTCACATTCTAACCTGTGCAGTAAGATGGTGTGGTCAGTTGTGTCAAAAGCTGCACTCAGGTCCAACAGAACCAGGAGCGACATCAGTCCCTCAGCAGCAGCTCGTAACAGGTCATTAGTAACTTTGACTGGTGCAGTTTCAGTTCTATGATGAGCTCGAAATCCAGAGTGGAAATCTTCAAATAAATATTGACCTGTAGGTGCCGACAGCTGTTTAACTACCGCGACTTCAAGGACTTTTGAGAGGAGGGGCAGGTTTGAAATGGGCCTGTAATTGGATAGAATGTCAGACTCAAGTAGTTTTATCAAAAGCGGTTTAATAACTGCAGATTTAAAAGACCTAGCCAGTTACTAATGAGGTATTTATTTTATTTAGGATAGTGTCAATAGTTAGGGGCAGAATATATTTTAAAACTTTTTACAGATATATTCACATTAATATAGTCGAGGGATGGATTTCATGTTCTTTCAAAGGCACTGGCCTTGTCTGATTTTTCCATTTTTAAGCTGACTTCATCATGTTGAGTGATATTAATTCAAGATTCTTAATTGTCATTCAACACTGGTATGATGGACAAAATTGCAACCCACAGGATCAAACTAGTGAATGAACATTTTAAAACACACACGTATAAAAATAGAGAAAATAGAAACAATACAACAACATGTAGATAATAATAATAATAATAATAAATAAATCAACATAGAAGAGGAGGAGAAAGGACCGAATGCAAACAGATTATTTCACATTATGTCTAGTATTACATATTATTACAGTTATTATATCTGAATATTATAGTGTTATTTTATTTGCACATAATCATCTGCACAAGAAGAAGCACTAGATGTGAGTGAAGCCTGACGTTAGATTTACCTTTTGTTGTGTTTACGTCGTAATTCAAAACTTTTAATATGATATATCAAGATGACACATAACAGAACATAAAGAAAGACCTAATATGTCTGTGTTAAAGATCAATATTCCTGATCTTTAACTGTCTGTTTGCTCACAGTGGTGCCAGGATCAGTGTTGCTCATTAGTAAACAGCACAGGTCTGAAGTCAATATAGTGAAAGATACAGAGGGTCAATATGGAACTGAGAAGGAACTCACTTCAACAAGTTAAGAAAGAGACTTGTATAACATTCCTACTCTCTTCTCTTCTGTTTTCACTCCTGTTATATTTTAGCTCTACTTTATGTCCTTATCTCTATGTGAAGAAGTCTTTACAGCGGGGGTCACATCCAGCCCAATACCGCCTGAAGTGGGCCGGATCATTAAAATAATAACATAATAATATATCAATGAAATCAGTTCCACAAATATATGTGTGCTTTATGTGTTTTAGTGTGAAAAAAAGTCAAACTGTATCATTAAAATGTTTACATCTACAAACTATCCTTTAAAATCATGAGGAAAAACAACCATGAACATAAAAAAGTGCAATTTTTTTTTACAATTTATGCCATAATTCAAATTCAAGTTTTCATTATTTATAGTTTATTATGAGTGTTTTATTGATCTGACCCACTTTAGATTGAATTGACCTCAAATTATTTTAACATCTTTGATTGTTAATATTAATATCAGTATCTTCAGTGTAATTTTTTCTATTTCACTAATTCATCCCACAGGCCGGATTGGACCCTTTGGCGGGCCGGTTTTGGCCCCCAGGCCGCATGTTTGACACCGCTGTATTACAGTAATGCACCAAATATGCATCACATATCTTTTAAGTCAATGCTGTGAAATCAATGTTTAGCCGCACACATTAAAACGTGCACACACACACACACACACACACACATTCATATGGACATACACTGTTGATAAACCACAATGCAGCTATCTCACTGTGCAACTAAAACAGGTGAATTTAAGGCAGATTAAGAAGGGAACATACACTACATAAATACTAGGAATGTAAAACCAGTTTTCCCAACAGTTGATGTGGCCCTAAATGTAGCTTGAATAAAGAAACACATTTACACGTGCCAAGACAATGTTTAATGCCTGTTGTAATTACACGTCTGTTCCTTCTGAAAGTTTTTTTTTTTTATTATTATTATTTAAAACTAAGAGTCTAAGAACAGAGAGTGCTGTGCAGTGTAAATGTGTGATTTGGGTATTCATAAATAAAATATTAGGTGGTAAGAAATGCATACTTTACTGCTAACTGAAGTTAATTTGCATATGTGACCAAATGTCTCAATTCTGCATTATTTAAACCTCATATTTCAACCTTACATAACTGACAGGAATATAAAAACGCCTTTTTTAATCTTCATTTTTGGGTTTTTATATTTTTTGGCTGCAAAATAAGTAATAAATTTAGATAGAAAAACAATGTGTTTTCTTCTGCATGCATTCCCTCATTTCACTTTTTCGTTTTTTCCAGGGTTAGTTTGTTAGTTAGCAAGATAACTCAAAAAGTTATGAATGGATTTTAATGAAATTTTCAGGAAATGTTCACTCTGAGACAAGAAACAGATGATTAAATTTTGGATTTAATAAAGGATTCTTTATTATTATTATTATTATTATTATTGACTTTGTTGTAGTACTAACAAATGTCCACCAGATGGCAGTGGAACTCCTG
>JAPSES010014521.1:0-13829 GCA_029822895.1 Maxillicosta whitleyi
GACATTTGGTGCGGAGTCAAGCGAACCGAGACCACCTCTTTTTGGAGGTCTCGGTCCGCTTGATTTAGTGCGGACCCAAGTTCGATTGATGCTTTCACACCAACGAAATTGAACCGAACTAAGAGCTTTTGGTTCGAATGGGCCGTTTGGTGCACACCAACTCATGTTGGTGTGAAAGCCCCCTTACTCTACTGAAGCTATGCAGACACACTTTATGAATGAACGCTAGCAAAAGTGAGCCCGCATCGAGCATATATTTATGATCGAGACAACTTAGAAACAAGATAGACAGTCGTCTTGTTCCTCCTGTCATTTTCACTTGTGGAGTGTTGAATTCAGTGCTGGAGTAATGGTCAGGGCATAAGATTAACTATTTTCCTCATCTGTCATTGGTTTGTGACCTCCAAAAATTTAGGTGAACATGTTTTTTGTTCGTAAAGCCCTTCTCTCACAAACACTGCCTGATAGTTATTGGGCTGCGGTCGGCACCAGTAACGGTCTTAATTTGGGTCGAGGATCATCCCGTGTCTTGACGGACAGCCAACCAGGTCCTGATGGTGCTGATGACATGTTGTTGGGTCTAATATTTAACTATTAACTTCCATAACCCTCTGGATCTTTTAAGAAATTCTAAATGACTGTTTTACTGCGTCCGACCTCAGCAGCGATGGCACGTTGTCAGAGGGCTTGTTTATGCAGCTCAACAATCCAACCGCATTCAAAGACAAAGTGTTTTTGCCTTTGCCAACAGGAGGTCATGACAGTGTGACACCTGACAGAAAATCACACTGAATCCACATTTTTACACAGATGTCGGTTTGTAAAGGCTGATGAACAGCCTATTTGAGTTTAATTGTTGTTTTAAATTTTTTGCTTACTCAAATATTTTTATAATAATTATTATGTTTTTTTTTTTTGCATTTTGAAACTCTATTTCAAACCTTAAGATCCAACAGTGCAAATTGTAAATTCTTACAATTTTTAAACTGGTCAGGAGGGTATGTCATATTCACTTTGTTGGATTTTTTTAATACAGTTTTTATGTTGTCATGTTTTGTCTTTTACCTTGTCTGTCTTTTGCAAATAGTTTAAAGTATTGTCTAACGTTTCAACATCTACTGCATCCAGAATAAATATAAGCCCAATAAAATAAATAAATAAAAATGAATCAATTAATACTTAAATACAAAAGTTATTCATTTATTTTTCTATTGCCCAGCTTTAATTCGCTAATGTAAAAAGCAGTTATTTCTGGTGGTGATCACAGCATGACTACATAAAATCACTGTGCTGTTCAGATCCTCTTATCCTGTGTCAGATTGGATTAGGATCGTAAGTGAACTCTTATGTTCACATTCTCTGGGGTTAACGTCTGGGCTTTGAATGGGGCCACTAAGACCTGTGAGATGTGTCCTAAAGACACTTGGTCTGGTGCTGAGAGGTGACTCTTTAACGCAGTATGAGGGGAACAGTTGGCAGAATATTTTACACAATTCTACATCTATTACTGAGAAGATACATCCTGTTTGTGTTATGTTGAGTAGAGACAGAGTATTCTATATGGTGTTGTATGTAAATATTGTAAAACTGACAGTGAATACTAACTAGTATTAAGCCTCTCAATTAGAAATACTAAATTTAGGGGAAAAAAATACTTTTATATTTATAAAAATTGAGTTTAGCTACGTTTTATGGCTTTATGGTTGATGATTTCTTTCTTCTTTTCCCTTCCCGGGGTCGTCACAGTGAATCATCTTCGCATGTTGATTTGGTAGAGTTTTTTACGTTGGATGCCCTTCCTGACACAACTGGACTTGCACCCACTTGTGGCTATTGGAATATTTAGCTTAAAGAACCTTTCCCAAGGGATCACCTGGGTCTCAAACCGGATCTTCTACACCAAAGTCAGTGGCGTTAACCACTGAGCTACCCAGTCTCTTTATGGCTGACCTTCAGTGCCAAATCCAGACTTATTTATTGATTTAAGGTTTGATATAGAATATTTAAAACACCTCTGAGGTTAATGCAGGGAGCCACTTGTTTACTGAATGTTGGTAGCCCCCTTTTACACAACACTTCTGTTACGGGAATATTTCACCTTTATTCTGGAACGATGTCAGTGTAAACAAAATGGTGGGCTCATTTGATTCCACCTTGCTCTGTAACGCCTGTGGAGGTAGTAACAGCGCCATGATGAGGGTAGAATTATGATTCTGGAATGCGATGTCTCATTCCACAACCAAGAAGATCCACGATCTGTTGTCACTTCGGGTGAAGGACTCCATCGATACTGACATTTGTAGAACAGTGAAAGTGGACCGACTCTGGTTAGAGATGAGCAACACCGCTAGGATCAGGATATTTCTGATTCCCAAGTTATACATCACACCATTTGCTGCTCTGCATCACCGCCCATATTGGGATCCTCTGGGGCACCACTAACTATTGTGGGTCCCCTAAAAGCTAAACGTTGAGGGCCCTTGTGACAAGAGTGAAATTTAACGCTGTTGTATTCTGGAGCTTCTGACCTGTATCCACTGGGCCCCCTCCACTGCTGTATGGGCTCCCTGGGAGTGCTGGGCCCCATGAATATGTCATGTTTACGCCCCTTTTACAGCACCCCATTGGACCTTGACTATTACGTAGGACTGAAATATTTGTTACTCCTCTAATGAAACGATTGTAATAATGTGATTTATTCTTTATGGATAAGGGGCAATTGGGACTCACATCAATGCACCTGGTGATGTGGTATGTGATTAGTGATGTGTGTGAAGAAGAAGAAGAAGAAGAGAAATGTGTCTGAAAACAAAATGATTCCATCTTTATAGACAACAGTGAATTTTGCTAAGTAGGGTAGGATATGTTTTCCTGGAGCATTTTTCTAACATAAAAATAAAAATTTGAAGTCACCTGTGGAACAGACAGGACTGAAAAAACTCCATCCAATCATTTTAACCAACCCATCAAATGTTTGAATGGGTGATACGTACCCGTCTTTGTGCATAAATCGTGCATTCTCAGGGGCTTGGTACACTTGTACAGGAAATGAAGCCAGAGCCAGAGCTTGGATAGCTATATTAGCTAGCATACTAAATTAAAATACAGTAACTATATGAATGTTAGGAACATTATGAGAGAAAAGGTGCCAACAACGGGTCGAAAATTTGAGAAGGCTACTGCCAAGAAAAAGGCTGCTATGTTAGTAATGGTGTTGCAGTTTTTTTTACTGAACTAATGCTGAATTTTGTAGGGACACACATATATCCTGAAATGACTCCATGTTTACGGAGCAATGTTTTTGAAAACGACAAAGAAAAAGATCAGATGGGAGAAGCTGCAGTTTCATGTGGACATGGCCTGCCTGAGTGCAAGGGATTGTGGGAGCTACATGTAAACAAACCAGCACACTCTAGTGGGCTGGTAGTTTGATGTCAGTCTTATTGCAATCAGCTGTTTTTACTAGACCTTAGAACACGAATCAAAATAATTAAAATATGAAAACAAAATAAATAAGTGAAAAGTCAAACTTCAAATTTGATATATAAATGTAACTTGAAACAATAATCATATCCATTGGTTCATTGTGATGTTGTCAGGTATTTTCTTACCTGTGAATGAACCATGAGAAAAATTTAGTGAAGGTTAGCGAACTGGAGGTGCACAACGCTCGTGAAACCTTGGGTACAGGCATTGCACGTTCCAGTAATCTGGAGGCGTGGCTTCAGGGGAAGGCTGATGAAAGGGGTTTGGACTTTTGATCTGTGTCTTTTCAAAATATAGCTTACTCGAAGTGTTTTTCCAGGATCTCCTACAGTACCATTAACTATAGGCACAGAAGCAGTGATGAAACCTTCTTCATTATTGAACTTTTAATGTTGTATTCCCTCAAACATGGTGCATTTGTCTATATTCTAGTTGCAAATTACTCCCTTCAGAAAAAGACCTTCCACACAAATGCATGTAAACCATTGTAGACCTGTTTATACTAAGGTCTGGGTTCAGATCCACATTGATGGATGGAGTCACCTCATGATGGTCTGGAGAACCTTAGACTGTATTCCTTCAAGCTCATATCTTAGTGTTTCTCCCATATCTGTCTTTTTTACAGTTTGCAGAGTCTCCATGGGCATTATCAGATCAGCTCCATTTTCCTTGTTGGGTCCAATCAATGGAGTAGAATGGCCTTCCAATTTGCCCTTTATTGACTCTTCCTGTCCTCATTCCCACTGGTGGCCATTGATTTCCCAGTAATGACTTCATTGAGTTTAATTTTGTCTAGTGGATCCTGAAGCAAAGCGCTGACTGGTTTTGTCCCTGTTGAGTTTTGCTTGATGCAGATCTTCTCTCTTTATATTGACATGTCTTTAATGAGCTGACTACTCCACTGTGTCTGTTTAGGAATGTCAAAGGTGTCCAACACTTGTCCTGCTCTGTGTCTTTGAATATTGAGTCAGGGAATGTTCATGGGCCTTTGGTGTGTGCCCTAACAGCTGTAATTAGCTGAAACAGTCTCTGTGCCTTTCATTTGGACTGAAGGCTAAATAAGTCAAGTAAGGCCTTTACGCTAACATTTCAATGCTCTGAATGTTTTCTGGACGTTTCAACAGAAAGTCTTTAGCTCTTCTGTAGGCATTCACAGGGTTGTACCTGAAAACATTCATTGACCGTTCATGAATGCATTCATATTTTGGCCGAAATTGAACTAAACTCGCTGTTTTACTGCCTGATGAACGAACTGTCTGTGAACGACATGTTCTATTTATTTAACTTCGTTCAATAGATGCCGAATTTCTTTGGTGTTCCAGGTGAAAACCAGGCTAAACAACCATAAAGAGCCTGGTTTCTGCCAGCTCCACATGTAAAGTGTCATGAGATAACTTTTGTTATGATTTGGCGCTATATAAATAAAATTTTATTTGATTTAATATTTAGTGGAAAAACATTCAATGTGACAACAACACACACAAAAAAAAAAGCAGCGTGGAGGCAAGTGTAACGTAGTGTAGTGGAAGGAGCAACAATGTTCATATGAACATCTAAAAGAGCTTTATGACCAGGTCTGTGAGGAAGGAAGAACCTGACAATACGTTCTATCTGTGGTTCTATATGAGCTTTGAAATGATATCGAAAATAATAGCAGCAACATATTGGGGTAAAAAAAAAAGAACCATGAACTAGTTCATTTTTTTGAACTATACACTATTAACTATAAACTATTATGAACTTTGAACTAGTTTAGGTAGAAAATGAACTTTCCCAACACTGGGTATACTTACTTTCCATGACAGTTGTCAAACTATAGCTGGTACGTTAGACTATCCCATTGATTTTGCAAATTTAACTTTTTCACTGTTGATTTGGGGATTTGGCTGTTGATTCAATTAGAATGTTTAGCTGGCATAAATGTTGACACACATCAACTTATAAGTGACGAAAAGTTAATTAGCATTACATATATATGTTTTTTATAAGCCTAACGTGGTCATATTTATTAAACCCACTTTTATTAGTCTGTTGCTCATTTATTTGTGTATTTTGACCCTAATTGTTCATACAGTTTGAATTTGACCCCTCCAGGTGCTGAAAAACTAGTGATATATTCATTCCAGCAGAAATTCAGCAGATTTTGACAACCTGTTTTGATTCTTTTTTAATTTTTTACATATTATAAATAGTTATGTCATGAAATTTTTTATATAAAAGGTCAATAATATTATATAATAATAATAAGGTCAATGGAAATATGTCTAAACCTCGGGGGGATTACCTAAAACATTCAGTTCAGATTCAGTCAGAGGCCAGTCAACAACTGGGGGGTGGGTGGGGGTGGTGGCTCCTTCTCATTTAAAGGTCCAGCACGCGAAGCAACCTTTCTTCTGTTACAATTAATGAAGAATTTAGACCCAAACATAGCATTTACAGTTTATGGGAAATGTTTAAAATGCATAATTCCATTTAAATAAGCAAAATATCACTTTTTTTAAGAGGAGGGAAGCCAACACAACAAACAAAATGCAATAGAATTAAACCCACTTACCTAACAAAGAAAAGGGAAAAACAATACTTTACCTACTTAGGCTAAATAAAACAAGATGGACGTGTCATGGAAAAATAGCTGCTCACTCCAAACTACACAGTTGTTTGGATTTGACATTTTCTTTTAAGGCTTTTGGCAAAATCAGCAATCATTAAACACAGATACTAATCATGAATTTGAGCCACAACTCTGTGGCTCCAGATGGTGAGGGGTGGTGGGGTTGAATCCAGGGCCTGAGGAGACCGTGCTGAGCACCACACCCCCATGAACCTCAATTCACACATAAACACAGTTTATACAGTTGGTATGAGTGTTTAAATTAGAATTAAAAACCCAAACTGTTTTTGTAGCAGGCTGTAATATGTTTGTTTCCATTGTAATCTTGAACATTGGATCAAATCTATGGGAACTGGTTCTATTTTTTCAGGAGATCACAGGAAGATGATCACAGAGAGGCAGCGCTTCACAGTCAGGTCACACTGTAGTAACACTGGTTTGTGTTATCGCTCTACAAACATATGACTCTTCTGTATATGTGCTGACCTGAAAAGTTTGACCTACACTCTGATCCGCTTATGTGGCAGGTTAAATAAAAAGGTGCACATACTCTCAGCAAATTAAACAGAGTACATACAATCTCTAATGCAGGTTAACTTTCCTCTGTCCAACCAACCCATGTTAGAATTGTCATGGTTGGACTCCTCATTCTTCCAAATGTTTTCGTTCATTTGTGAAATTTGACATGAACAGACACAAGCAGCTCACATTCAGGTGATCCATGATGTGACAGATGACCTTTTGTCAGTCAGTGTGACCTCTGTCACATATGTGGGTCATATGACAGTCAGAAGGGCCCAGACTTTAGAACTCTCCACTTCAAAAGCCTGCATGTTCACAACTAAACTACTCAAATCTACTCGGAAAATTAACACCAGAGCAGCGGTGCATTTACATCCTTGAAATATTCAAAAGCTACAAGAGACTCATTAATATTTTTTAATTAATGTTTCAGAAGTGGAGGAAGCCTTTTATGTTGTTTTTCCACAGTTTTATGAGGAAGGCCAAAAGAGGCCCAGGTTGAATTATTTTAGTTTCTCAAGATCACATAGTAATGATCTAATTATAAGAACTGAATCCACAAACAAACCCTCACAATATCAGTGTTATATTCCTGCAGCAGCTTAAGACCTTAGTCACCATACACCGCATCAAAACTATTACATTAGCCATACCAGGGGTTTGTGGTTCATGAGGTGGAGGTGGCACCAACCTGATGTAAACCACACCTTCTACAAGCTAAAGGTAACTCCATATAATGAAGGTGTTTTAGGAGTAATTAATATATGACTGAAGAAAATTACAATTCTGTCTGTTTTTTTAAGTCTGACATTAGCACTGTCGATCAGTGGGTGAGAATCAGTTCATCCACAAGTAAAAAGGGATTCTTTTATTGTATTAATTCTACTGAGATAGATGGACAGATAGACGGACATGACACTTTATTGGTGCCACAATTGGAAAATTCACAGGTCAAGGCAGCAATACAATAAAGTCCAAGACAAAATGTGCATATACATATAGTCTGATCTCATCTTCATCTGCTTATCTGGATCTGGGTCACGGGGGCAGCAGCTTCACTAAAGAAGCCCAGACAGCCCCCTCCCCATCCACTCCCATCAGCTCTTCCTGAGACGTTCCCAGGCCAGACCACAGATAGAACCCCTCCAGCGTGTCCAGGGTCGGCCCTGAGGTCTCCTCCAGGACGGACATGCCTGACACACCTCCCCAGGGAGGAGTCCAGGAGGCGTCCTCACTAGATGAACCTCCTCCACTGGCTCCTCTGGACCTGGAGGAGCAGCAGCTCTACTCCAAACTCCCCACCCTGTCTCTAAGGCTGAGCCCGGCCACCCTGTGAAGGAAACTCATTTCAGCGTGTACCTGTGACCTCATTCTTTTGATCATTACTGCGCTCATGACCATAGGTGAGGGTGAGCGCCCTTCAGCTTAGATCCCTCTTCACCACAGCGGATGGGTTTAGCATCACTGCAGATGCCGCTCTAATCTGCCTGTCCACCTCCTTCTCCATCCTACCCTACCTCGTCAATAAGATCCCAAGATACTTGAACTCCTTCACATGAGACGGGACTTTGTCCTCAACGCGTAGTGTGCACTCTACCCTCTACAGAGGACCATGACCTCAGAGTTGGAGGAGCTGATCTTCATCTCAGCTGCTTCACACTCAGCTGTGAACCGCCCCAGTGAGAGGTGGAGGCCACTGCCCTATGGAGATAAGAGGAGCACATCATCTGCAAATAGCAGAGACGAGATCCTCTCACCACCAGACTCAACCCCCCCATTGTTACTGGTGAATCAATGTTGTAGAACAGGTATCACCAGACTTCGGTTTGGACCTGGACCCAGTGATGGTTCTGTCCAACCTCTGATGAACCAAAGTGTTTTTTTCTGATCTGACGCACCAGAGCGTGAGCCTGTTTTCATCCAAAACAAGGAAAGTTGATGCGATGATGATGATGTTTTTAGGGCGCTTTCACACTGTGTACCCGAGTCCGTACTGTACTTAAATACGTTCACACCTTTCCTGCAGGCTACCTACCACGGCCCGAGTACGAGTGGGTGTTACAGGGCTGAAACAGTAGGTGGCAGTGTGGAGGGAATCTGTCACTATCCTACAAACACTGAAGTTAAAAGACGAACCCTAACCCATCTGTTCTTATCCTGTTTGAGAGAAGACGAGCTTGTTCCGAGGTTTCTGCTTTCTTTAATTGGACATAAAGGCCTTAAATGGATTTATATGGTAAAAGAGCGAGCTGTGCATATTTACTGCATGAAAATATACAATAAATATTGTTGAAACCGTGTGAAAATGTGAACGCAGGAAGGTTCAAAGACACACGTTGGACTTCAGTTCAGACCTTTTACTTTAATAACTGGACATCAGTGATTTTTAATTGAATACTGTTGTAGAAGATGACGGTGTTCAAATGGGTCATATCTGATGACCATGAAAAGACGACAAACTGCACTGTACACCAATTATTTACATGGACTGATTGGATTAGTGGATCAAAGATTAACTTTTGTTTGTTTTTTTTAACTTAATTTTTTTTATTTTACACTCACAGACTTACATACATACACATATATAATAACAAACAACAAGGAGATGTGTATTAAATGAAATTACACTTGCTTGAGATCTTTGAAACTTAAAGTATTTTCTTTTCCTTACAAAGTACGTGTATTTCACGACATAAAACAGTTGTACTTATTACATGAGA
Source organism: Maxillicosta whitleyi (assembly GCA_029822895.1). Classification (NCBI taxonomy): domain Eukaryota; kingdom Metazoa; phylum Chordata; class Actinopteri; order Perciformes; family Neosebastidae; genus Maxillicosta; species Maxillicosta whitleyi. The sequence goes on from JAPSES010014521.1 coordinate 9,340, forward strand.
AATAAGCATTTCAACAGCTGAATACTTCACTAGAGTGAAATTCAACATTCCTATAGAAAAAATTAATAGTAAATAAAAAATAATAACAATAAGAAAAAAATATAACAAAAAAACAAAAATTGGAGGTAGTTAGAGTTTTGGCAATGCTTTTTCTTTTTATAATAATGTCCTTTTTTTTTTTTAAATCAAAAATGGCTGTTTTCAACTGTAGTCTAGCTGTGATTTTCTCCATGACAAATATATTTTTTACCCTGTCTCTCCATTGTGTTATGCTTGGGGGTAGTGGTTTCAACCATGACGCTGTTATGGTCTTTTTTGCTGCCATCACCAGGATTCTTAGTAAGTATTTAGAACTCTTATCTATCTTAGTATCAGGAATTATACCCAAAATATACATTGATGATTCCATAGGGAAAGGTATTTAACTTTTCATACCAGTAAATACATTTGTTTGCTTGTGAATGTTTGGGTCTTTATGGGTTAATGATGTTTTATGGACATTTTTAACAGAACATGTACCCAGTTTCACTTTAACCTGGCCTCTTATCTGTACCTCAGTAGAACCTGATGGATTTACCTGTTTTAGAAAACTATCACCTGTCCATTGCACATGTTTATAAACCCAAATTTTTCTTTTTTCTTTTCTTTTTTTTTTATAGAACAAGGGTTACTTTGATTTTCAAGAAAATGACGAAAATGATAAAGAATGCCAAAGAACAATTCAAAGAGAACATATCCTTGTTGAAACATCCTGTAAATTGAGTTAAGAGGTGCAGACAGACATACAGATATTGTATTTTATTTATCTGTAATACCCTATCCAAAAATATAATTATATTTATCTCAAAGAAAGGTATAAAGTATTATTTTTGTTTTGCTAAAACATGAAACCACCTTCGTCAGCTGTCAAACGATGCTGACCTTCAGCAGATGGCGTTTAAGACCCACTCTACCGCACTGGTCTAGTGGATTTAACATGCAGACTCCTATCGCCTTCCACAGAGGGCAGCCTTAAACCAGAAATATTTAACAGTATTTAACCTACCTCTTTATTTCTGGATTTATTTCTTTGTGATGCTTTGTATCACACAAGGACATACACATATACTGTGTGTGTGTGTGACTGTGATTGGGTCTGGGCCTGTTTGATTTCTCAGTGTGGATTGGATAATCCCATAATCTGATAACGACCCACTGTGCAGATTTAGTGATTAAAGTTCTGAGGCAAATGCGTGTTGCCATGGCTACCAAAATAAAAGAAGGGAATTCATCTGCATATGGAGTAAAGTGTGTTTCTGTGGACGTGGGAAGGCGTGTAAGCTCTTAATGCAAACGTGCAACACTTGGATTAGTACAATATATTTACAGAATATGAAATGCCAGAAAGCATTTTTACATGGTTAGCCTCACAATTATTTAAAGGATCATACTTTGATTTTATTTGTTTCAAGTAGGATTTTAGACACTTCACTTGGAAAAATGAACAAGTTGATCTTTTCTTTTCTAACTATCATTATAGTGGGGGCACCATAATTTATACATATGTTGTCATGACATTGTGTTTAATTTCTTTCACACTTTTCAGAGACAATAATACTGTAGTTATTGTTATTGTGATTTTTTTTTTTAAATCTCACAATAACACATTAATATATCACAAAACTGAAACACCAAATGTCTACTTTTCTTACAAAATGTTATACATATATATTTTTGACATTAATGAATCTGTTCTAATGATTTGACTGATTGATTGATTGATTACTTTTTTCTAATGGGACAGTTTGTATTAGAGCCAACATTTTGTGTAAGATCTGTTGTATAATAGAGGCGTTGGACGTTGAAAATATGTAAAGTTTCACACCAGCGTTACTTACATTAGTAATGGACCACACCCTCATGTATATAACTGCTGCCACCCCCACCCCACTGTGAATTTTGTATAACACAAAACACTGTTTAATGAGGTATAATAACTCAAACGTTAAATGAAACCTCCACAATACTCCATTAGTTTATAAGTTTGGAACAGATACTGTTGTATTCAAGGCAAGATTTTTACTTTTACTTTTGTTTTTTACGCAGCCTCCCAACATTACAGATGCATCCAGACCCTAGCAACCAAAAACCAACCATTAGCGAGCTCAACCTTGTCAGTGATTTTGGCAGCTTTCTGCCTTTTAGTGCAGGTTTAAAGCACCCTTCAGTTTCTCAAAGCGTCTTGTAAAGGTGCTTTGAAGAACCGCTAAGCTTCTTGAGGTATTAAATTAAAAAATGTGGGATTTCATATATTGTGTAATCCAGCGGCTGATCAAAGTCACCCAAATCAAAGGCTTCATAAGAAATTTGGAGGCTAAGCCCAAACATTAGATTACCATTTGAAAACCATACAAACAAACCAAACAGTTGCACGTGAGAGTGTGTGTCGGTGAATGTGAAGTGTAGAATCTGGGACATCCCAGTGAACGACTAAACGAAAAACAGTAACAGAACATCACTGACATTGGATAGAATGAGTCTTTGTTCCTTTGGAAGGGTTGGATCTGCAGTGAGTCAAACATACTTCATTTTTAACAAGTCAGTCCTACAATAAACATACAGAGGTGTGGACAGGAAAATGGAAAATGAGTTTCTACTGTGTGTGTGTGTGTGTGTGTGTGTGTGTGTGTGTGCGCGCGCATGTGTGTGTGTGTGCATGTATGTGTGTGTGTGTGTGTGTAGTCCTTGAATGACATTGTAGACACATAATTCTTAGAAGAGTCAAAACCATACATGAAGCCAAAGGACACAGTGGTATTGAGCCTCCACACAGATGTTACAGGACTTTGTCTGTTAGAGTACGACTTTAGGGTGTAATTGTGTAGTCTGCCGAGTGATTCTATTGGTGCACATCTGTTATTATTATTATTATTATTCTGTCCTTGTGCTGTTATTTCAAAGGACTCTTACACCACCAAGATGATGAAATGTACAACCTCTTATAACTTATTAGTCAACACCGTTTGAACACATTCTAGCGTTTTCTTTTTTCCTTTCCATTTGTGTTCCATTGCTTCATTCACTCGCGTCCTTGTTTGTGTACTCTTAAGGACGTTCATCTTTATGTGACCTAACAGGCGTGCAATAAAGTGAGAGGACTGATTTAAGTTGGCCACTGCATACGGAAGTGTTATCCCTGCTTATAAACACGCTCCCAAAGCCAGTCTCTGGAGTCACTACAAGTTCTCAGGGTTAGATAACAGGCTGGACCACCTCCAGAGACATCTACTCTGAAGAAACATGACTGGAGAAACATGAGTGTGTGGATGGATACAGTCCTGAAACAAACTGAACAGCAGTACTGCTAAGGTACTGAAAAGAACTTATTTGATTTGTGAGAAAACATGAATGTAACTGGTTTGGTATAACCTATGAGTAGAGTTGAAATCAGACCAAAAACTAAACAGAGGGTCTTGGGACATGTATCTTAATGACATAGTGTCCCACTGCAATTGCTTTTCTGATTCATGAATATGAGATGTTGAAGATGCCCCCCCACTCCAGTCCTCAGTGTGTCCAGATTTTGTCCAAAAACAGAACCAGTGTTTTTCACCAGTTTGTTCAGTCATGTTGTTTCTTTCAGTCTGATGCGACCCCCCCAGCAGATGACTGCAAAGAAGAGAGGACTGGTTACAACCAGTTTGTAAAATGTGTAGCATGTTGGGGCAGATGACAAAGGACCCGAGTCTCATGTGTTCAGGAACCAGTCCATCTTGTCAAGACGAATCCCAAGATATTTGTATGTTGGCACCATCTCATTGTCCGTCCCACAAATGTTCACCGACCAAAGGGGGGGTATAGACTTTGTGAAAGGCACCACCTTGTCTTTGGTCTTGGAGGTGTTCCAGTCATAGAAGGCTTTGGTCAGGTTTCTGTACTCCTCTACACATCACACATACACACCACATTAACTGTGTCATCAGAAGATTTCTGATGTGACGGGACTCAGAGTTGTACTTATAGTCCACTGAGTACAATGTGAACAGGAAGGGACCCAAAACATTATATAATATAACATTATTTCAGCCTGGTCTTCCTGTCAGGTTCTCAGTAATCCAGTAAACAAACAAGGGATCCATGGCCTTGGAACTTGCCTCTGAGTATGAAGGGATGGATTGTGATGAAGGCACTTCAGAGTTGACCTAGGGGACAATACTGTCCACTCCAGTGTGTTCTTTGTATGCAGACTGCAGGGGGTCCGGTGCATGTTTGACACGGGATCTGAGAAGATGCCTAATGCTGCTTTTCCACTCCATGGTAGTAGGGATGTTGTACATTAATACTCATTGCTGTAAATAAACACAGTTAGTCTAATGGGTGGTTTTATCACACTAAAAGGTAGCACAAGGTTAGAAACATAAACTCTTCAAAACAAAATTAAAAATACCTAAGCACAGATGAGTACAATACAATGTTTGTAGTTAATAACACATAAAAGTAAAAAAATAAAA
>JAPSES010014532.1:0-13828 GCA_029822895.1 Maxillicosta whitleyi
TCCTTGTGCCATTGCCAACAAATCCTGAAAATTTCATCAAAATCCATCCATAACTTTTTGAGTTATGTTGCACACAATCAGACAAACAAACAAACGCCAGCAAAAACATAACCTCCTTGGCGGAGGTAACTAGCACACCTGTTCTAAAAACTAAATAAAACTAAGTGAATCAGAGAAAATAAGTCAAAACTAATCTATTGTGAAAAATCCCAAACTATTCTAAGGTTGGTCTGATCTCTGGTGTCCAAATCCAGTCTTTAACAACTGGATCCTGTTTAGTCCTGGTGTTGTCGTCATCATCAGGGAAAACAAACTCCACTGGTGTTCACACCTGCTTATTCAACTCAGACCTGATCAACTGAACCAACCTCAGGTCATAACACTGCCCCCACATGCTTGTACTACAGGCACTAGGCATGATGGGTAACCCTCCATCTGGAACAGGTCAATCTGGACTCATCAGACATGACTTTTTTCCATTGAAACACAGTCTAGTCCTTATTCTCTCTATCAAATGAAAAGTTACTGCATCAGTTAGATTTAAGGAGCCTGTTCCAGGTGAAGCTTTAATGACTGCAGGGAATGTCCAGTGGAAGGAGCTGAACTACTGACTCAGTTAATGCATTTGGACACGGTTTCTTTTTGTATAAATGGTCATTACGATCACTGACATTAGCTTTGCAGGTATTTTCTGATTATTGGATTTTATGCCTTTTCACATCTAAAACTCTAATCCTTTTTTTTTTTTTTTTAAATATTTATTTTAATTATTTCTTGTCAACCTTCATCTCCTCCTGTCCTCATATGCTTACTATGGTTAATTTTTCCTCATCTGTTTGATTTTCCAATCATCATTTTTTCATTTAATGTCTGATGAAAGCTGTACGTTTCAAAACATCCAAAAAAGTATTTTCATGGTTCAGTTTGATCATTTTATCGACAATAGACAGAACATGTATCTGTTTTTACACTTTTTACACCGGTTTGAACCAATAATTTACAAAGTATGTTTTAGTGAATGGCATAGAAGGTGAATGAAATCTATAAAGTAAATCAGAATAAGACATTAAATGTGTTGCAGGAGGGCTTTGTGTAGGTGAAAACGTAAATCACATCAAGTGCAGCTCCGTGTGAATTATGGCTTATACACCCACTTGGACGATCGAGTAGTCTCTCGCTTCGTTGCTAATGTATTACAGTTGAACTATGTGAATTTCCTATTAGGCTGCATCACTGAAACTGCTTTAAAAATGTCAGCAAATCTATCCATCATCCTCCTGATGTTCCCCAAAGCCACACCCCGTCCTCCAGTGGGGGTGTGAGGAGTCTCTGATGGAGTCCGACCCCACCAGCCTAACTGGCTCGATACTTTGACCACAACCCGTCAGCACAACGTGACTCATGTGTTATCTGTACACATTTGAATCTTCCTGCGTGTATGTTCACGCTGTGTCATATACCACGCATTGAGTGTGAAGGTTATGTGAACCAGAGATCTGAGCATAAAGTGGCAGTAAAAACATGCGACAGGATGAACATGCGTACATATAGCACGCTAAATGCCTGTTGTGACATACAGTGTAATTTCATGAGAGTATTCTCATCAGTTCGTTGTTGAATGACATTAACTCAACGCCGCTGGGCTGAGATCAGCACTGGCCCCCGCCTGAACCGAACGGGCCTCATTATATCACATGAGTCAGTGGCAGCTCAGTGTGCATGAGTTGGACTGTGACAGACCTTCCTGTGTGAGTTGGACCTGACAGCTGCTACAGTCGGCCTCGGCCCAGCCACGAACTGTTAAACACACCGACACACGTAATAACATCAGTCCTTAATGCAGTGTTTTTCAACCTTGGGGTAAGGACCTCACGTGGGGTCACCTGAAATTCAAATGGGGTCACCTGTAATTTCTAGAAATTGATAGAAATGGAAATAAATAAATAAATAAAAGAAATATCCTGAGTTGACAGATGATCATAATCCATAACAGACATGACAAACTGAAACTGAAGCACTGTGGTTCTGTTTATCTGTTAAATGTTCACTGTGGTCAGTTTCAGATGCTGCAGCTCTTTCATAATTCATAGTTTATTTATTGTTTGTTCAGTATTAATTCTCATCCTTGTAAATACAAACTGGACTGACTGTTCATATTCTGACCAAGGAAAATCTAATTCTCTCTTTGTGCTTTAATCTGAACCTGGCTTTTCCGCCTCCATCCATCATAATATACATTATACAGACTAAATGTGTCTAAAATTAATGTTTATTTGCAACATAGTATCTTCTACTTCTCCTTTGGCCTTTTCCCTTCAGGGGTCTCCACAGCAAATCATTTGCCTGTCTTCTACATCCTCTTCTCTCACACCGACTCCCTTCATGTCCTCTTTCACTACAATCATAAACCTCCTCTTTGGTCTTCCTCTAGACCTCCTGCCTGGCGGCTTCAGACTCAGCATCTATTACATGATCAAAAACAAAAAATAGTTTTAGCTAAACGTGTGGGATCGGCAGAATTTTCTGACGTTAAAACGGGGTCAGTAGCCACAAAAGGTTGGAAAGCACTGCCTTAATGAGCTAACACTGAACCAGAAAAAGCCAAACACCAAAGGGAATCTCAGCCTCCTCCTCGCTGCTTTGTACCTTTTTGTCAAGCAGATCTCAACATACTAGTGCCGGATACTAAAAGTTTGTATCTGTTCTTTTACTCCAAGCCAGAGAATTTGCTTCTAGCCAGCAAGTTGAAGGGGGCGGCGGTTAAACTGGCAGATTTTGGCCTGGCCATTGAAGTGCAGGGAGACCAGCAGGCATGGTTTGGTGAGTACACATAGTATCTATCGTTTCTAATATGTTTTAATCTTTTGTATGCTGGTGTTTATCTGTTTGTTGGTTCCTATCATGAGACTATTGTCTATAATCTCCTCCATCTGTGATTTTTTTTTTTGTCTGGAGTCTTAACATGAGAAAGAGCCTGAGAATTTATTCACATTATTTCTAATATTAATTTGATTTCAATATGGGTTCAGAAGTGTCCGGTTGTTAGCGATACATTTAATCATTTACCGTAGGTTTTGTCAATGGGGGTGTTTGGACAACGAAGGGGGGGTTTGACCGAGAAAGCTGAGAGGAGATGTTCAGGCTCAAATAGGGGCCACAATGTACAAGTATCTGTATCAGAACAAACTATAACAATTTGAACATGAAATAAGATAAAACATGTGGTGCCAGGCACAACAAGCCCCGCCCCTCGCATTATATTGTATCTTATTTTGCCATCAATCCAGCTGATGACATCATGTCTGTGTGTGTGCTGATGTCAGCATATCAACTGCCTTTATATATGAGCTAGTTTTGAAGTAAATTGAAACAAAAATTAATGTTCCGGATCACTAAACCCAATTTGGTATGAATTCCACCAATAGTTTGGCTGCTGAAGACATGTCAAATTTCACCCAAACATTTTTTGAAAATTCATAAAAAAATGTTTTTACTTTGGCCTATTTTTTCCAACATGTAATGACATCTATTGTGACTGTTAGTCACTGTTAGTTTGTGTTCCGATATTCATACGTCCATGAGTACACTTCTACAAAGTACACTGTCTACTCTTACTGAGTGCACAGATTTCAGCAGGTAAGTGTTTTTCCAAACCGTACACACTGTGGTGCACTTACTGGAAATTATGATTGCTACTTCCGCCCCACTCTGCTGCTGTTAGACTAGCAACGACTATGATAAACGCCATATCCCACCGCATTTGTTGTTCGTCCACCTGTAAACATTCTATGGTGGGCGACATGCCACCGCACAAAGTCGGCGGTGTCCTGATCGGTCCCTATATTGCAACACAAAAATGAAAAAATTAAAGAAATCTGAAATACAATGTCATCTTATCCTAACGTTATCTGAAATTGGTTCCAGACCACCAGTGCTACATGTCATGACAACGTTAGCTGGTAACATTATGCTGAAGCAGATCCCAAGCTGAAAGCTAAAGCTAAACCCGACGCAATTTTATTAACTGTCCTTTAGCTGTCCTTTTACGTTTTGCTATTAAAGCTGTTTTTATTTTATTTTTTCGAGCCAACTTGGCTTCGCCTGTTCTGCTACGTAATGAAGATGGCGATCATTGAGTGCGAAACGCGTACATCGTTCCACACTTCACGATTTGACCGTTTTGAGTGCACCATCCGGGTTCTTTAGGTACATTTATTTTCACCGCGATTGTAATGTGAACACCCTTCGTACTCAAACTAGGTACAATAAGTACGGAAAGTATGAACATTGGAACACAGGGAAAGACTATGAACCAAATTTGAATTAACCAATAGTTTGGCTTCTAAACTGAACCAAAAACAATACCCTGTGCCTCCCCTTAGGTGGGCGGGGTAACTATATGTTTTGGGCATGATTAGAAATACCAGTGCAGCTGATGCTCTCATTTTCCTACCATCAACATGTTATCTCCATAGCAACGCCCTTAAATAAATTCCTATGCAGAATTGGCTGAGCTCTAGAGTCTTTGGACAGAGAGTGGCTGAACCGGCTTCACAAGTTCAAATCCCACATCCCATCACTACATACACAAGCACTATTACATATAAGAAGTGACAGCAGGTGGCGCAGGATGAGATGAGGGGATGTTTATTTAAAAAAAAGGTTGAGAACCGCTGATTTACTACCTAACAACTGTTGAGTCTGTTGAATAAATCTGCATCCATTTCACCTTCTGTCTTTTGATGGATTGAACTCTTAACATGCGTAGCAACATGAGCCGCTTGTATTTGCACCAAAAATGCTGAAAGAACTTATTCCTTTGTAATTGTCATAGCTATTCCCATAATTCTCAATAGGGAAAAAAACCCAAATAATGAGACGGTGCATATTATGTCTGTGTTTGGAAACCTATGAGAGGTCGTTTGTGGAGCAGTTTTGACTTCATAAATCACAGACATGGCATGTTCACCTCTGATTAAGAGTCAGAGGACCACTGCAGTTGTTCCAAATTACACAAGTTCCCCAGGTAACAGGAGTTAGGCCTTTAATGACATTTGTTCTATACTTGAAGACAGACGTTTTCCAGGCCTGAGGTTTGTGGTTTTGCAGATGTTTGGGGCACATGGGGTTGGATCTTCTGTACTACGTTCTACTCACTGTTAAAAATGAGTTCAATGATACTTTTATAACCAGTTATTTCAAACAATAAGGTTTCAATTTGTTAATTATCACTGAGTGTTTGATTGCCCACAGGTTTTTAACACACCATGCATAGTTTTGTTATTGAAAAAGAAAAGCAGTAAGACTTATTGAAAGTTGTTTTTTGTTTTATTTTGTAAACAGATAACTTGTATGGAATATGTATGTGTTTACATTAAATTTCATGTTTTACCATTGTTTATTTTCACACATGATTTATAATTGTGCTTAGTTGTGTTTTTGTTTTATATATGACTTCAATAGAATTTTCTACATCTTTCACTTATGGTCAAATGTAATGATGAAAAGAAAATTAGCAACAACTTCAACATGGCACTATTATGCTTTATGATAGTGTATTTATTTTTCAGTCCTTTTGTTTCCTCATCAAGTTTTGCTCAAAAAAAAAAAAGAAAGAAATGTAATGATGAATGTTATCGGGACTGTGATAGTTAAAACTGAACTCCCACAAACAGTAAAATGGTTCAGTTAGATTTTATGCATATGGTGGTGTCTTCTTTACATTGACAGTTTTCCTATAATCTAAATATACTATAAAATATAAAATTCTAAATCCTATATATGAAGAGCTCTTTTCCAAAACGCTATATGTCCATTTTCAAAAATTAAGTGTTTTTATTGTCTTTCTCTGTCAATATCACTGAAATCTATGTTACAATGTTTAAAATTGTTGTGGAAATAGCAGAAAACATTAACCTAGTTCCAATTTTTCTGATGCTATCTTAAAATCAGGTTGTAAAAACTAAAATAAAAAATAGTAATCAAATGGCTTTTATAGCATTTTAGAAAAGAGCTCCTCATATTTATCTTATTGTTATATTCTATCAGAGAACTGTCATGAGAACAGACTTTTATTTCACCTGCTTTCTCACAGTTATTGTTTTACTGGGCTGATTAAAAATGTCAAATAGAACCTGGAATATTATTTGTCCTAGTTTTGCTTTTGACTCAACATCCAAATCAAATGAACGTCGTCACGGCAGAACCAGTCACTCCTCGTACCTAAAGGGACTAGGTGTGCCACTGCTCTCAGCTCTTTATTCCATTTGGATTGGATGGATTTCAGTCCTATTTCTCTCTTCTATTCCCTGTAGAAACAGAATAATTAGTTGAATCCCCCAGTGCCCGCTGCCATCTGGAACCAGTTCACTTCGTGTGCCTACTTACTACTAGTTTTACTACGATTCATGGCCCAAAGGGTGAGCTGGTACTGGGAGGCTTTTTAAAGTAGGCTGGGTGGATCTGGTTCTGAGCCAAGAAGGGTGTTTTCCATTCTCGGAGCTTGTTGAAGTGGCCTCATAAACGTAAGTTAATGTGACCTCTTATTGTTAGCTGCAGTGAAAGGCTTCACTAACAGTTAGATGGACCTGTCAGACTAATGCTCTAAAACACAGGACTCAAACATGAGGCCCGGGGACCAAATCCGACCCGCCAAAGGGTCCAGTCTGGTCCGTGGGATGAATTTGTGAAATCCAAAAATGACACTGAAGATATTAATCATTTTAGTTCAGGTTCCACATACAGGCCAATTTAATCACAAGTGGGTGGGATCTGTAAAATACTATCAGAAGAACCTAGAAATAGTCAAAACTCCAAATTTTTCTCACTTTTCTCATCAACATTTTCATGTATTTACACTGAAACAACCTATCATTTCACAAAAAAACAGATAATCTGAACAAATATGAACAATGTGACATGTCTGAAGTGCAAGTTTACCAATATTCTGCCTCTTATTAAATGTTTTGTGTATTTGTTGTGTAAATGATAAGAGAATATTGTTAAAATCGCACTTAGTTTTCTTAAGAAATTTCAGTTTGTTCATGTTATTCACATTGTTTTAAATCATAGTTGGAATATGTAACAAAGTTTTAAAGCATAATTTTACTTTTTTTCACTTGAAAACAATGGAAATTTTGGAGTTGACATTATTTATATATTATTATGTAATTATTTCACCTGCCCTACTTCAGACCAAATTTGGTTTAATGTGGCCTCTCAACTAAAATGAGTTCAATAACCCTGGTGTAAATAATAGAAACCTTTGGTGCAACATGGAGGTAAAAGTGTCATGTGTTTGTTTGTGCTCCAGGTTTTGCTGGGACACCAGGGTATCTGTCTCCAGAGGTCCTGAGGAAAGATCCCTACGGTAAACCGGTGGACATGTGGGCTTGCGGTAAGATTTGACTCTTGACAGTCCAATAGAATACAGAGGCTTTTTTTTTTTTTTTTTTAATAATTGTGCAGAATATAATAAAATTAGAAGTGCAATAACATGTCATGACACAAAACACTTCAATGGTCAATTAGTTTAATTGGGAGAAGCCACATGGAGCGACTGCTTATTTTTAGATTCACATAAATGTCATTGCCTGAAAACCAGTCAGAGGCCGTTCCTGGAGATGATCAAAGAGGCTTCAAAGAACATACCTGGCCTCCAGAGTCAATAATTCTAGCATTTTATCTTATTTATTTAGCTTTTCTCACTGTGCACATTTAAGACAGCAGCTGTAGTATGCACAACCGCAGAGTGTGTTGCACCGCACTTATATTTTTACATTGATTTTGCACAAAATGAATGGTTTATTGTGGTATTTAAGGTCATATAGATGGATCTATAAGAGTGCACACCTCTACCAAGGCCAGTAGTTCACTTTTTTTCTCACTCCACAGTAAATCTGCACCTGTACTTGTCTCCTTTTTGTCCCTTTCTACTGCTACTTTGTGTAAATGTCCTCAAGGTCTTAGCAATTTAGAAAAAACACAAACAAAAACAAAACTTTGGTGTGGAAGATGGCCGGTTTGAGACCCAGGTGGGCCCCTGGGAAAGGTCCTTTATGCTATACATCCCAATACGTGCAGCCACAAGGGGGCAGTGTCTCATTTAAATATAGAGGGTTGTGTCAGGAAGGGCATCTGACCTAAAAAACCTGTGCCAAATCAATATGCAAATCTGATTCGCTATACAGAATGTATTCTAAGCAGTAAACGGTACTAATTTCATATTCATAACATGTCATAATAACTGATTCTGTGATGCTCTCCAATGTTAAAGTCTGCCACAGAACTGAAGGACTGCAGATAAACGTGAGGGCTTTGACATTCCTTTCAGCAATGAGGGAATATGTGACGTTCTTAGGAGGAGAAAAACACTAACCTGTTCTTGTTATAATCAAAGTGACAGTCGTAGCATATTTAAACATACTTTTTCACATCATAACTTAACATACTGTGAGAGTATCACCATATTTAACCCTTGTGTGGTGTTCATATTTATTTTTATTCAGCCAGTGTTTGTGGGATGTGGTGGAGCTGCTGAATTTGTGGGGTTTTAATTCAATATAATCAAACATTTTTATGTCAAACTATTCAATGGGTGTTTACTTCATCTCAATTACAAGCAGTATAAAAGGCATACATGTTTAATATTTGCCTTTAAAATTTAAGTGCTACTCATTTTTATTTATTTATTTTTTTTAATAAAATGTAATGTAATTGAGATATGACAGGAAAAAGTCTTTAAAAAAATAATTACTTATCTATCTTCTTAAAAAAGAAAAGAAAAGAAAACGGGTCCCACAGACCCAAACAGCATACAAGGGTTAAAGATGAAATCTAAAGTCCTGTTACATTCATCCAATATTTTCTCCTTTGCTAACCTGTGTGTGCTCAGTGTATCCACCACACAGAAGTTCACAGGGCTCCAACCCCTTGAATTAATCATTGCTGATCCTCATTAAACACACTTATCATAGTCCAGGCCACCTGGGCCCGAGGTGTCAGACACACACACGAGTTTGTACAGGCATATGTGTGTTTTTGTGTGTCCGCACAAACAATAAGCTGTGTTGTGTTTGCAGACAGACTGTCTTGGCACATACAGGGCCTTTTCATCTTTTCCTGACAGCTTGCCAGCCAATCAAAACCCACGTTTCCTGGTTACACAAGCACGCCTAAGTGCATGTTTCTGCAGCCACTACTGATCTTTATTTAGACGCGCAGTATATTATCTGTGGAACACTGTATAGAATGTCAGTGCAAAGCTGCAGATTTTGACATTAAGTTAGATAGATGTTTCTATTATTCATGCATTTGACGTGTGTATCACGTGTACACCTTAGTTTCAATATGCTGATTATTGCCTTTTTGCGGCAGGGAGCTCTTTTTTTTTATGCCATTTTCATATTTCAAACCATGAACAAACAATCAGACAAGAGCAGGTGCAGGTCATGATACAGAAGCTTTTCCACTGATGTGAAGCCAAAGTGACAATGTGACGGTTCCATCTCCTCTAGTAATTTTCCCTTCATCTTTCTTTAGTGTATAAGTCATCTTTTCCATGGAGCGTTAGATAATTGACAATCCCCACAGTTGGAGGTTTCCTCTAAGCCAACGTTTGTTGACACTTTTTTTTCTTACAAGGAGGAAAACCCTCAGGAAGGACTGGCAGATACAGAGAGGAGAATGACCCGTCTATTTTAAAGCCCAAAACCCTAGATATTAGACGCCCTACATTTAGCCAGAGGGTTTGGGTGTGTGAGTGTGAAATAAAAATAAGTGAACTCGGCCCACCTGCATTGATCCACATTCCCTTCAGCAACAGTGTGGTGTCTCTATCAGTTTTGGATTTGTACTTTGGCATTACAAAGAACAAAGAACAAAATGCACACTCCAAAACAACAACAACAATAAAAAACCTCTAGGTCAAATCAAACAAGTTACGTATGGGGCTGTCTGTCCGTCCATCCTCTTACATTACTACTTTCATATCTTCTTCACACAGATAACTGACACTTGGTTTATGGAAGTCATGGCACTTATTAGTTTAAATATGACCCTTTTGTTCCATTCACCCTCATAGGCTTCTATGGAAAATGTGAATTCATTATAGAATATTGACCTTTCATCAGCCCAGGGAGCATTTTATGTTTAAGAAATGTGGGAAATGCTGATATTGATGTTATTTTCATGAGGATTCTTTGGACGGGTATATCTCTGCATTGAATTGAACTGTTCTCTCCATGCTAAACAGCTTCCCTCTATGTCCTCTGGTTTTCTGTCATTAAAAATACACACATGTAGGTTAATAATAATAATAATAATAATAATAAGAGGAATGCATTATTTGGTGCCGCCTTTCAATTCACCCAAGGTCACCTTACAGACAATAAGACAACATAAAATAACAACATCAAACATAATTTAAACAAAACATCAACCAAAAAACAAGCGTACTTTACAGCCTCCATACTCTATGATATTGATGGAGATCTGGAGTTGTGTAGTTTATTAGGATGGGGGGTAAAACAGACACCAAATGTCCTTAATGGGTGAATAAATTGAGTTAACCTTTCATCTTTAAGTTCCATGTTTTAACCCCTGTTGTAGCTCCTGTTTACACTTATTTCACACTTTTTTTCCCGCTTATTTTTCCATTGCATTGAAATAATAATAATAATAATAATAATAATTGTGATCCATTGGTCCTTTGTTGGTGGTTCTGTCTTTCCCCAGTTCCTTGTAATAACTTTTTTGCGAGCCACAAAAAGGACCTTAACCAAATATGTCATTCACACTCCCTACTTTAAATGTGCTGAAAAAGTAACAGGTCAACTGGTAATCAACAGGTTTCTGTATACTGGTAGAGACCAAAACATCAAGAAGACGTTTGAAGGAATGGAAAGAGGGAGGTTGTATTCACAAAGTGTAACATCTGCCACCAGTGAAACCCTGGTTTTTAATCAGGGAGTGTTTTACAGCATGTAAATGTCAGCTGAATATTAATGCACTTTGATTAACATGTAAACCACTGATTAGGAAATGTGTCTTTTTCAAAGCTGGGGTAAAATCTGTGCATGCAAACACAGTCATTGTTGTCAGAGTGAGTCACTGTGACTTTGCATCTGTGCGTAGGTGTTATCCTGTACATCCTGCTGGTGGGGTATCCTCCATTCTGGGACGAGGACCAGCACCGACTCTACCAGCAGATTAAAGCTGGAGCTTATGATGTGAGTTTTAGACTACTTTGATCTGTCCGTCACTCAAATCACAGTGCCAAAGTTCCAATTAAACACTTCTGTCTTGCAAAATAATAATTTTCCTGTAAAACAAGGGTGTTATCGTCAGAAATCCAACACTCATTGATTTGTCAGATTATTTTGGAAGAGCAGGCATTTTTACAGTGCAGCAAACAGACTCTGTTTTAATAAAGACCTGTCAATAATTGGCTTGTTTCCATCAGTCCATTAGTAATCTTATCTAATTTTATACTTTTATAGCCTTGCAGACATCATCATGCAGTCTTGGCGAGAAAATATAGATCAGATCAATGCAGTTTTGTGTGTGTGTGTGTGTGTGCGCAAACTATACAGGGGGTACTCACCTGTGCATATTCTGTTTCTTATCTGTAAAATATTATGTTATAAATGAAATAATTTGACACTTTTGTAGATTGTATACATGCACATGTAAGAAAAAGCAAATAATTAGCTTCATATAAAGACATTTTGCATATTAACCATGAAACCAAGTGAAATCTACATGTTGAGTTCTGATCAGAGGTATTACTTTGTTTTATAGTGTTTCTCCATTTATATGTATTCTGCCAGTGTTTGTTGGAAACCCATCAGAGCACACAGTCTGGAGCTTTGTAAACTGTGTCTTTGGTCTGTTGTGTTCCAGACAGATGGGTGGGAGGAGGGGAAGGATAACCGAGTAGAACAAACCTCAAAGGCCAGAGCATTTAGCTTGAAGTGGATCTGGAATGATTAAGTCAGATATACAGTCCATCAAACTTTAGGCCATGTAAAGAAATTAAATGAGAATTAATAAATATTGAGTCAAACAATATGTCAACATGTTGTGCCAGGCACAACAAACCCCGCACTTATGGTTCATTTTGGCATCATATCACCATGTCTATACGTGTGGTGATGTCAGTATAGATCGCCTCTGTATGCGTGGAAAGTTTGAAGTAAATTGAAACAAAGTTTGTGATTTGATAGACATGTGAATGTCTTCGCCCATTATATGCAAGTGGGACAAGGAAGTTCCTGTATAATTTGAACTTTGACCTACTTTTCCCAAAATGTAATGACATGTATTCTGGGTCACTGGCGATCTATAAACCCAATCTGGTATGAATTCAACTGGTAGTTTTCCTGTTAGTGTTAACTAACAAACAAGCCGAACCAAAAACAGACCCCTTGCCTCCCCTTCAGGAGGTGGGATACTAAATATGGGTCAAATGAGATATTTTGAGTTTTCTTATTTATTTCACACAAAACACTAAATAATTTGGTTTTCATTGTTTCATTCTATGCTCCTCTGCTTTGCATCCATCGCTAGAGCATGGTTTTATGAGCTCCACCAAATTATTGTTACCCTACACTGTGCCTGAACACATCTTGTGTAGACACTGTGCCTGAACACATCTTTGGACACAGATGGTGGACTGAAGGTGCAGCTGCTGCTCTGCTAAGACACTGCTCTCTGTAGACAGCCTGTGTGGACAATGTGCACAACATTCAGAATCTGTTACACCTTATATTACATCTATTTCACTTTTTTTGTAAACCCTGTCATTTCCATATAATATAAATTCATGTCAATATAGTTAACAGTCTCTTTATAAACTTTGCAGTGATTTCAACGGTTCTGTAAAAGCCTCTCATCCAACACAAATGTTTAGTTTATTATATCACGGACAATCCCAATTAAGTAACTGTATCAATACGAGTAAAAAGGAGCAGCTTTAACCAACATGGCCAGTATCCTGCTTCAGTCCACAACCATGTGGAGGAAAAAATACCTTTATTTCATCTTCTTATATTGGCAAAACCTCAAAAACACATGAGATGGAAGTAATTTTATTAGGAGTGATTTGATGACCTCAAATTTGTGTTCAACCTGCAGCCTGTAAACATTCTGAATCCATTTGTCAGGTCGTTTTTGGTGAGCAGCCATAACAACCCACTTTGAGTTGTTTGTGCTCATCAGAACATGGCATAATTGTGTCAAAACTGGTTGAATGGATTAATATTCCCTGCCAATAATGGCTGCGTTCTGTGTTTAACCATCTGTGAACATCCTTGATGGATGTCTGAAGGCCTTTTTTCTAATTACAGTGAATTTTGGAGTCTACTCCAAAGAAGTAATCATTTTGGATTTTTCATTATACTTTAGATTTATTTAGTTTTGACTTTTTTTTTCTCTAATTCAGGTTTAATTAGTATTTGGAGTGGGTTTGCTAGTTTTTATTAGTTTTCCTTTTTTTCTAAATGCTTAGTTTTAGTTTAGTTTTAGCTTTTTCATATCTTTTATCTTCCTCACCATTATATTCATGAAATCCCAGACAGGATTCTGTTGCTTTCTCCCAACTTAAGTGTCCATGTTACCAGGTAGAGAGGAGATGAGGAGACGACTCTAAACAACAAGTGAACAGAAGTGACAGACCGTGAACTGCCGTACGGTGCAGCTAGCTAAAGTTACTTGAGAGAAATAAATATGATTTTGAACCAGTCGAACGTTGGAAAAAATAATAATAAACTTTATTTGTATAGCACCTTTCATACAAAAACTGTAGCCCAAAGTGCTTCACATTGATTAA
>JAPSES010014567.1:0-13828 GCA_029822895.1 Maxillicosta whitleyi
GGCTCACAGGACACTGTCGGGGGTAAGTCAGTGTGGATGTACTACACTGATGATGAGGATGAAATACAGATTCATGTAAAAATACACAACTATCCCTTTAAGAACTAGAGTATGTTAACTTTAAATCAGGGTCATTTGGATAGTTTCTGTTGTCAGTATGATTTAAAAAGAACAAACACATTTGTTTGATGATAAATGGCCTCACCCATGCACTATCCAGAAATGAAAGAAACTCTTTTGGATTATCATGCGTATTTTCTAAAAAAAAAAAAAAAAAAAATGGCCAAAAAAAAAAATCATCATTTCTGCTGCAGAATATAAACTAATGAGCACACCTGTACACATCAGTATTCACCTTTAACCAGTGATGCAGTGATGACTATTATCAAGAACAAATCCTATTGTCACAATCATTTCATAAGAAGAGGTAAAAATATTTTTTTCCAACTTTATGGGCAACACAAGACGCTTTTAGGGACCGTTTTAGAGCACAGTGCCTAGTTTTACTTTCTATACTTTAACCATATATTCTTAACAATATGTACTTTTATTTAACTAAAGTGTTGAATGGTGATGTTTACTTGTACCGCAGCATTCATCCTTTTATTTAAATAAATAATCTAAATTCTTCTTCCACCACTGGCCGGAGAACAGAAGGGAACACAGGTGCACGGACACTTAGTATAGAAAAGCGTTTTGACTTCACCTTTACCTGATGGGTAGACTGATCGTCCTCAGGAGAAGACTGGTCGGCTACTCTAAACAGCGTAGCAGGCGTTGGCCTCCTGCGCCGGATCTAAAAAACAAAAAGGGCAGCAATACATAAATAAATGAAAACACTGAGCAGATCTGTATTATTAATGACACACGGTGCTATTAATAACACTCCGCACAAACATTTATCAATCAAATGGAAAATAATGACGGTTTAAGGGCGTGCTTTGGCGGTCAACATCCGCTAAAAGGGCAAGTTTCTGCCCTGGGCGCTGGTGGGGTCAGAGCACAAACTGCAGCCAGTAGAGCAGAGGGAGTCTCATTATGTAAGATTTTATAGACAGATACAGTGAACAGCGTGTTGTGTTGGAACAGTAAGTACACTGATGCTTGCTGCTTTATACGATCCTTCATTAAAACTTCCGGTGCAGGATTTAATCAAGATGAACGACCTCCTTATGCTGCACAAGATGTTAAAATGTGCCACTATTTAACGTCACATGCATCTTGACGTTAAGTTGCCAACAGAACAAGAGACCAAATGAGACCCGGGAATGAGGCCGGACGCCACCCCCCATAATGCACTGCACTCAAGACAGGTTGTTGAACCTGAGAGCAGACGTGTTGCCAAACAGACGGTGGGTCTGGGTTTCATTCGTGTGGACAGGGACGTCTCTGTCCGCGGGAACAACTGCCCAGCTGTGCCCATAAACCCTGCAGCTCACCCGGATCGTACCCTCTGCTGCTGCCCGTGCAGTCTGGCACCGAGTTCAACGGCAGCGCTGGAAAAAGCCAACAGGAGCCGATTCATTTGGTAGTAAACACTAAACTCTTACAGACTTGGAAGGAAGTTGTGAGAAGTTCTTCAGAGCATGGGGTCAAATTCATGTTACTTCAGGGACCACATACGACCTAAGGGCCAAACCAGTAACATAACATTATAATAATCTAGAAATAATGACAAATCTGACACGTTCTCTTTGTTCTAGTGCAGAAAAAAGCAAAACGACATTATGAAACGTGAGAATAACATCAACATCCATAAACGACCGGAAACTTATTGAGAAAATAAATGTATTTTAACCTTATTATGCCTCAGATTAACATTTAAATATATGCATTACACCTTAAAAATCACAGTGGAGCTATAAAGACGCAAAATATATAGTAACAGTACTGAAAAAATAAAATAAAATAAAATAAAACCACTGGAGACCAAACCCATTTGATCTAAAATGTTTAATACCTGTTATTTCATTAATCTTATCAATACATGTAAATAATTGGTAATTAGTTACCATGGAAACACTGTCATCTTCTACAACATTGATTCACCACTAAAACCCATGGAGTTGGATCAATGACAGTGGATGGATTTTGTTTTTATGCTTGGTTAATGAAATATTTTGCTGGGGAAAAAAAACACTTTCTCTTCATTTTTTCTGTTTCTGATATAATAACAATCAACATATATTATATATACACATATATTCTATGTAATTTTTGCACGTTGAAAATTTTTCCCACTGGCCAGATTGAACCCTTTGGTGGGCCGGGATTGTATTTGTTGTGTAATATTACATAACAGTCATTTTGAGGCCAAAGGTTATTCTCTTTAAGAATGTGATACATGATCTTTGACAAACAGGAAATGGACAGAAAAAACAAAAGAAAACAATACAATCTAGAGGAGTACCATTAACACATAAAGACCCAGGGCTACTTTTGTGACAGTTCCAAAATTATTTTTTCTTAACTGACTTACCACTATTTATTTTTATAATATTATCCTGTGTTTTTTGGTGTAAATCACATATTTTTCTATATTTATTTCACAGATCATGATGTTCATGAAAGCTCAGAGTAAATTCTAAGTTAATTATATGAAAAGAGAAAAAGGAAGAAAATGATAATGTGATTTTTCTTCTTGTGTTTTCTTTTTGGTTTTATGATGAACTGTACAATGCACCGTGTTTCCAACATTGTTTTCAACATTGAATTAATACATTCTGTTAGAAAAGGCTTTTTTTTTTTTTTTCTAAAAACTTTTTTGGATGAGAAATATTACAATACAATACAACTTTATTTATGAAGCACTTTAAAACAACCACAGTGAACCAAAGTCCTGTGCAGGACAATAAATAAACAAATGTTAACGAAAATCAACTGATAATGTCACAAAAATGTAAGCAATGAACGAAATGATACCATCAGAGATCAACTTAAGAGTAAAAATGAGCATTGTCGAAACAATCAAATCAAGACAGCTCAAATGGTTTGGACAGGTGGTCAGATGCCATCCAAGCAGATATGTAAACACTGTTTTCAGGGACGACTTCACCAAAAAACAACAGCCGGGTCGCCCGAAGAAGAGATGGTGTGACCAAAGTTGAACCCTAGAACGAGTTGCTCAAGACCGAGACGGATGGAACAGGTTGACAGCCATGGAAAATGGTGCAAGGATCGTCAGAGGATTACGCCGTTAAGTCAAGTAAGTCAAAAAGTAAAATACAAAACTAAAATTTGTATTTCTTATTTCTCACAAATTCACCAGTGTTAGGGTTATAAATTGAGCTATAATTACTTGTGCTAATTAGTTAATAATATTAATAATTAAATAGATTACCATATTCTTTTTCAACATTAGGAATTATTATTATTATTATTATTGGGATATGTTAGGTTGATTTTACCTATCTTTTATAGTGTGTTATAGGTCTTAAATTTAATTACATTTTACTCCAAATAAAGGGTAAAATCTACTCAGCCAAAATGAGTGTAAATTATTCGCTCACTTTTACTGAGTAACTTCTAAAGGTTTGTTTTTACAGTGTTTTTCAACTACATCTGCGGTCTTCCTCAGACACTTGGATATGCTCTCTGACTGCACTAGTACTGGACACTATTTCCAAAGCTTCTCCTTGATCCCCACAGCTATATCTGATAATTGATAAATATTTTAAGATCCACATTTCATGTTTACAAGACATTGGATCGTACTTTTTTTTCTTCTTCACTGAATTCAAAGTCCTTCTGTAGAAATGCATTAAAAAGCTGTTCTAAAAACGAAGATATTCCTAAAGCAATCAAGTTATTTTTACAGGTTTTTATTTTTTTGCTTCATCAACTGTTCGCTTTAATTCCACTTTTAAGCAGCTTGTGATACACATACAGTATGTTACGGTTTGAACGTTGAACAGACACCCTGCTCTCAGTGAAAGAACAAACTGCAAACATAATAAAACCATTTCAAAGCAAACAGGAAATGAGTAAGTGATTTGTGACTGATAGCTCCTGACTAGACTATCACTTTAATAAATAGGCGTCATCATTTTAAAACACGCTCTGTTGCATGTGTAGGGTTTACACTGTGCCTTATAGACGATAAACAAGTGATAATTTGACCATTTGAAACAGCTGACTTCTACAAAATGCCCCTTTTGGAAAAAAAAATGCTAATGATTTGCCCTAAAGTGGACTTGGCAGGTCAAACAAATGCAGTATTGAAGTTTCTTCTGTGAAGCGGGCCAACCTTGGCCATGACATGAACCTTGGCTTTGGTGTTTACAGCAGCACATAACATCACAGGGAAAAAAAAAACTTAAGTAGCCTGGCTCTATTTTCTTTTAAAACTGCTGCTTACTGAGAGGTGTTTTTGTGTTCGCTTCCCCCCTGTCTTGTTAACTGAGGTGTGTGTCAAAGTGTGCGTCATCGCTGTCAGCCACATGTTGCCAAAGCAGAGGCTTGCTGCGCCAAATTCTCTGTCAAACCCCACAACACAGAGTAATCGAGCGTGGATTTAACCCTTATTTACGACAGCGGATATGCATTTTAATCTCGTCACGCAACATTCAGCTTACACAAATGTTGCTTACCTTGGAATATTTCACCTCTATTTTTCAAGAACAACGTGAAAATGTATTAAAAGAAGTGAAAATCACCACATAATTTTTTAGATCTGGTGTAAAAAAAAATTTTTTTTTAAGTCAAGAAAGTTGAATTTTTATGTAAAAGATAGTGAAGTAACATGTCGTTTTATTACCTTATTGCTTATGATCGACGTCACCAACACCAAGTGATCATTATCTTTGTTTAAAAGTGAAGTGAAAATATATGAGAACATTTTGAGCTATAGAGACATATTTAATGACTTTTAACAGATCGTGGAAAAGACAAAACACATCATCCCAATGACTTTTGGATATGTAGTCTTTATGCATTTTGACATGTTTGACTGACAAATATCAGTTTAAAATTGATGTTTGTGTAAAAACATCATTTCATCTATATTATAAAAGCCAAGTGGCCTCTGTGTGTGTGTGTGTGCGTGTCTCATTATTCACACAAAATCCACAAAGAGCTGACTGTTGTAGTTTGGTATACTTGTGCATTTTTGGTCAATGAACACACTAGTAAAAATGGTAAGTTGATAGGACCAATATGTTGGGAGATATTAGTAAATGTGGAAAATAATAGTCTTACAATCACGTTGCTATGGCTAGAACGCTTTGGCGGTGACTGCTGGACAAATGTGGTACAACACGCACAAACACACAATAAAAACTACCACATCTAGAACCCATGGGTCACCACAAGTCCACGCACTAGCTGTGTATGAGACACGTCAACAACACCAAGTGGTTGTTGCTTTGGGATATTTCACATCTTTTTTTTTTTTCCGAGAGCAAAGTGAAAATATCTGGTAAAGTTCCATTCTATTCATACTGTCTTCCACTTACAGTTATTGTAGATCATTCATTTATTAAACAGGGCTAGTTGTTTATTCACCTACTTGACAAGTTTCAAGTAACGTCAAAAAAATGAATGATCTACAGTAAGGTGAAAATATATTAACAGAAGTGAAAATCACTACAGTCTGGTCACATTGAAGCTGCAGAGACATATTCAACAATTTTGAACAGCTCATGAAAAGAGATAGTTACAAAAAACATTGCGGATGTGCAGCCTTTATGCACTTTTATTGCACTTTTAATATAATTATTATATAAGCTTAGACAATACTGTAAAAACATATGATTAAAATTACAGTTTAATATAAAAAGTGTGTATGTTGAATGTAACCATCATGGTTATGGCACTTCCTGCTTGTCCTACACGTCGTTTGTCACTTCCAATGTAAGGAAATCACTTTCCGTAATTTTTGTTAATTTGTTTTGTATTTGTGTTTTTTCCACATGTAAATTTGTTTCAGTGCTTGTAAAAGTGTTTTGTGTTTTGCAAATTTGTTTTTATGAAACGGAAATTTGTTTTCAACATGTTCTAAATGTAATTTTGTTTTCAAACTTGTTTTGTGAAATGTGAAAGTGGTTTGCACTTCCCGGCCACGGTATTTATTTTATTTTAATTTGTAAAGTGTTACTGTAATTTCACTGCATGTCATTTAAGTGTGATTAACTGTAGTCTTCTGCTTTAGAAAAAAAAAAAAGTTACACCATAAAGAAGTGAAGTTGTGGGACATTTAAGACCTTTTCTGTGAACTCCTGGACAGAACGAAGACGAGCTGAACTGACTGGTTTTCTTACTTTCATTTTAATCTCATCACCTGACTTCCGGTTTTCCTGACTCCCCTGAACCTCTCACACTATCTGTCTTCTCGTTCCCCTTTTGTTTCCATGTCCTTGTTTACTCCCCTACCATCTTCCATTCTCTTTCTTCCTCCTCTCCATCACCATCATTATCCTTTTCTCTGCTGTCCATCCCTGTCATCCATTGATCTCCCTTTCTTTTCTATTCCACGGGGCTGCTTCCGGCCCCCCCTCCGTCTCTCACATTTTGCTCGGTAAGGTGTGGGGGTGTGGAGCTCCATGAACCCTGCTTCCTCTGGCTGAATCACACCTGCTATCAGCCTTGCAGGGCCACCTGAGGTGACACGCAGAGACCCACGAGAGCGCAAACACCAGATGTTACCATGACCGAGCCTATAAGAGCGAGTCCTGTGCCCCTACTGCACAGAGGGGCCGCTTCCTCTTTGGCATTCAAGACTTGTGTGCAATTATTTTGCATATTTAACCCATGAAGACCCAAACATCTATCATTCTACTGATCTAAACTGTTTAATACCAGTTGATCCACTAATCCTATCAACACGTGTAAATAATAGGTGTAAAATGCAGTTTTTCATCTTTTCATGGTCATCAGATATGACCCATTAGGATGTTCAGAGGCTCCGTAGTTACTGCGTCATCAGCTTCATCAGCATTAATTCATCAGTAAAATCTATGGAGTTGGATCGATGACAGTGGAAGTGGAAGTGGAAGACAGTTAATAATAGATTTTGCTGAAAAAAGTAGCTTTTTTCTGCAGTTTTCTCTGTTTTTGGTATAATAACCCTCAACTTTAATGTGAGCTTTTATGAGCATCTTTAATTAACTGCAGAAAAATACCTGATTTATAGTGATAACATACAAAAGACAGAGGATAATATCATAATAAACAGTGATAAGTCTCTTAAGAAAGGGGAGAAATGCAGAAAATGTCATTTGGGAAGTGGCATAGATGTTGTAGTAACAAAGTAATAATACTTCACTACTGTAATCAAGTAGGTTTGGGGAGAATTTGTACTTCACTGAGTGTTTTTTTATTGTTTACTTTCACTTTTACTTCCTAACTCAATTGTATACTTCTATTTCTTTTTCATTGTTACTTGTTACAAAGAATAAATGAAAGAAAATTTGGTGTTTTCACCACTGAAATTACCAGTGATGCAACAAAGTCAATAAGCTGATTTGTCCCATTTGAGCCTAAATTGTTTAGACCAGTAGTTTTTAACTGGTCTGCCTTCCAAACCCACTATCATCCCTCAATGACAAACTGCTACCCACAATGATAAAGTTAAACTCAAATGTATTTAATGAAAACATGGTGTATTTTGAACGTGAGATAATACAGAATATCACAGTATGAAAACACAAAAGATTAATGATAAATCAAACTAACCAGCAGGTGGTGATACCAAAGAGGGAAATATCCTCTAAACAAAATATTAAGTATGTTTTAGCCAAAACTAAAACGTGCAAAAATTAAAGGTGAATTCAAACATTAATTGATTCAAACATTAAACACACTGAAGTTTTTGTCCTCAGTGTAGATAAAACCATATCTGATGTAGTTGTTGTCATACCTGAGTTTTGCTTTGATAGTAATAGAAACTTTGGTGTTTTCTTTAATTCTGTGAAATGTCTGGCGTTAATTAACATTACAACGCATTACCGCCACCTATTGTTGGGGAGTGTGACTGTACAACACACCACTATATAAAATAAAGCACAGGATTGGTTTCTAACATAAATTTTTTTCTCAGACAAAGGCCCGCAACCCATTGAAAACAGGTTTGTGACCCACTTTTGGATCCCAGTGCACCTTTATAGAATCACAGGTTTAGACTTTAGATTCCTTGTTTATGAAAAATAATATAGGCATCATGTTTTGAGGTGCCATAAAAGCTTCGGTTTTCTTTTACGACATTCATAATAAAAGCAGTAGTCTATTCCCGTTTAGGTTTTTGAGTTGTTGTTTTTAATTTTTTATATATTTAATATTTTAACCGTTTATCTTTTACTTCCCCATGTTTTAAAATCCTGGGCAAACCTTACTATTTTCAACATTCTGACTGTTTTTAGTTGTTATTAACATTTAATTGTACTTTTGCTTTCATTACTTGAGTATATTTAATTGATTACTTAATACATTTAAGTACAGTTAAAGACTTTAACTGAAGTAACATTTCAGTTGGTGACTTTTTTTTGTTAGTGTACCTATACTTCTACTCAGGTGCGACTTTCCAGTACTTTATACCACACTTGTCTTGTGTTATATCAGGTGTATGTAAGTATTACACCGGTTATGACACGTAAGAGTTCATGACAATCTAGAGAACAATAAAAATAAGCTAAATCAAACTGCACTTACTCCTTTTACATCCAGCGAAAATAGATTTTAATGTTTCCTGTTGGGGTCCTACTGTATGTATGAGTAGTTGTGGATCATTATGTGTCGTTTCTCCTCAAGTGGAATGGACCAATCAGAACAGCCGAGGCTTTTGGGAGGGTCCCTCTAGATTCCTGTTTTTACAGGAAACATGTAAATATGCAAAAGCTATTAGCGCTCCACGGAAGGTTTCATGGAGACTTTAGCATGTGAGAGGTGAGTTGTGTGTCGACAGTCTGACTGGAGTTGCAGTAGCTGTACATTTTCACTAAACGGTGGTTATCAGATCATGGAACAATCATCAAGATCATGTCTTAACTTATGTTTCATACTGACCTGGGTAAAAGGGCTTTTGTCCACTCTGCACATTATTCATGGAATATTTTTTTCAAAAACACTGGAAAAAGATTTAATTTCATTAAGTGCTTTCAAATCCAAACCTTTACTGACGCAATCCCATAACTTTGTTTAGTATTGCTTTTGTCTATTTTGGCCAAGACACCCTTGAAAAATAAATTCTTAATCTCAATGGAATTTTCCTGGTGAAATAACAGTTAAAAAAAAAAAAAAAGTTGGTTTCCTACAGTACAGTATTCAGAGGAAAGGCTGCCACATAGACTTCTGCTCATGTGCTTCTTTTTTCTCTCATTTAAGATTAAAATGTGGATTTGTTCAGATACTAATGTATTTAATTCAAACAGTAGATGCATACATTACACATACATCCATTAGAGAAAGATTTATAGTTTTTAATACAATAAATCATGTGTTCAAGCAAAGGTGGTTTTATTTGTATTCCTTTAGGGAGCACTGTGACTGATAATAACAATAATACTTATGTAATATATACTATATAAGATCTCAATGAAAACCTCATGTCATTGTATTTTTACAGGTTTATTTACATAAGGTTCATAACTATGTTTTAAAGCATAGCATTATTTTACACCAATCAGCCATAACATTATAACCACTGACAAGTGAAGTGGAATTAATTTTGATTATCTTATTAAAATGGAATTTGTTAGTGGATGGGATGTTAGGCAGCAAGTCGACATTAGCCCTGGAAGGTGACGTGTTAAAAACAGCAAAATGGGAAAGAGTGCAGATCTGAGCGACTGTTTCACGGTAAAATTATGACGTCAAATCACTGGGTCAGACCATTACTAGATCATGTTCATTCTCACAGTAGTCAGTATCTACCAAAAGTATCTAAAATAATTTAAAAAAACCAAAAAACAACAACAACAACAATGGGATCTCAACCAAGGTTATAATAGTTTAGGATTTTTCATCATAGTTTATTTTTCCTTAGTTGTGACTTTTTTCTCTAATTCAGTTAGTTGTAAATAGTTTTTAGAGCAGGTTTTGTAGTTCTTATTTTTCTAAATGGTTATTTGTGTAGTTTTTTTTATATACATCTTTTATTTTCTTCACTATCACATTCAAAGAAATGCTGTACAGAACTCTGCTGCTTTCTCCCAACTTTAATCTCCATGTTTCCAGGTAAAGTGGGGACAAGAAGCGGATTCTAAACAACAAGAGATGAGAAGTGAAGTATGGTGCTGCCAGCTGAAAGTACTCGAGTAAAATTAATTGTGTTATTATGTGTATATTATGTTTGAAATGAATGAATTTCATATCAATCCAACACTGACAAAGGCAAAAATGAAAGGAATTTTATCCACAACTTATATAAGTTTTATAGTTATTTTTGTAAGAATACAATAGAGTTTCAGTTATTTTTTTTATCCTGGCTAAAGGGTATTGCCATCAGTTTGTCATTCATCCGTCCGTCTGTCCATCCGCCTGTGTGCAAAAACTTTGGCGTGCACTGATAAGTCAGACTGAGGGTTTTCAAGTTCATACATGTTATGTTTTCTTTTAATTCTAGTTCTTATTTATTTCAGTTAACCAAAATATTTTTTCCAGTTCTAGCTTTCATCATTTCATTAGTTTTCATTAACAATAATAATCCTGATCTCACCCAATTGAGTGACTATGGGAGCAGAACATCAAAACATTAGTACCCCCTATCTAATTTTTTTTTTTTTAGTTTTTTATTTGTTTTTTTCACAAAGCTCTGACCTCACGCCTAGACTCCACCAGACCTCTGAAGGTGAGCTGTGGTATCTGGACCTAAATGTTAACAGCACATCCCTGAAGCTCTGAAAGTAGAGAGATGGACCTGCATGGACCACATTTATTTGACCGACACCTCCTCCCACAGATGCTCAGTGGTGACATGTCCCTTCCTCAGTTCATTTTTGGTCGGTACTAACCACAACAGACCAGGAACACCTGACAAGACCCGTAGTTGTGGAGATGTTCTACCCCATTCATCACTGTTACAACATGGACCAGGTCCAAATCCCTCAGTTCTTTACGTTGCTAATTTTTTCTCAAAACCTCAGCTTCAAGGACTAAATGTTCTCTTGCTTCCTGATAGATCCAACCCAGAGACATTTTCCGTTGTAATGAAATAATCAGTATTACTATCACTTCTCCTGTCATATATTACATGTATATTTTTATCTCAAAGGTACAAATAAGCCACCACACCTTTATCTTCAGGTTTCATTTCCTGCGTTTGTGGTTTTCATAAAGTGTGAGTAACTCTAATGGAGTTGTGTCTCGTGCTTTTCTAATTTGCCTGTGAACGGAAGCAGAAAGGTAAAAATAGCATCTAAAAGATTTGCAGCATAATAGATTCAGATTTGACCTGAGATTCACTTAGTCACGTAGAGATAAAAATAGAGAAGGTGAGATAAGTGGTTGCATTGGATAATTGAGGTCCCTGAGAAGAACACTGAAAAAAGTGCATTTTTCTTATTTTTAGTCAAAGTATCTAATCACACACAAAATAATACATAATTACCCAAAGAATAACTTTTCAGTGAGATATAAGTACTTATTTTTAGATAATAGATCTGGGAAATCTTATTTCAATAAATCCTTACCAAGATGATTTTCACTTGTTTCATTGGTAGATTTTTTGTTGTTGCTTGAAATCAGCAAAATAATAATAATAAAAATAATAATAATAATAATTAAACAAAAAAATCTGCTAATGGAACAAGTGAAAATTATCTTGGTAACATTTCTTGAAATAATATTTTCAAGATCTATTGTCCAAAGTAAGTTCTTTTATCTTATTAATGAGGTACTCTTTAGATCACAGGTGTCAAACATGCGGCCCGGGGGCCAAATCCGGCCCGCTAAAGGGTCCAGTCCAGCCCTTGGGATGAATTTGTGAAATGTAAAAATAGATATTATAATATTAACAGTTCCACATTCAGATCAATTCAATCTCAAGTGGGTCAGATCAGTCAAATACTATCATAATAATCTATAAATATTCACAACTCCCAATTTTTCTCTTTGTAAATTTAAATATTTGCACGTTTTTACAGTAAAACAAAGTAAAATTTCACAAAAATGTAAATAATCTCAACAAATATAGACAACCTGAAATGTCTTAAGAGATGCAAGTGCAATTTCACCAAATATTCTGCTTGGTACTAAATGTTTTGTGTATTTGTACATCCACTGTGTCTGTAAATTATAAAGAACATATGCAGAAATGATAAATTCAAGCACAATATTGTTAAAATTACACTTATTTTTCAGTTTGTTCATGTCATTCATATTGCTTGAAAAAAAAATCACATGTAGATGTAAACATTTTCATTGTTTAATTTAACTTTTTTTTTGCTGTAAAACACAGAGAAAAGTTTGGAGTTCATATTATTTATAAATTATTATGTTATTATTTCACTACTGCGGCCCCCCTCAGATCAAAGTTAGCTAAATGTGGCCCCTGAACTAAAATGAGTTTGACACCCCTGCTTTAGGTGATTACGTCTTATGCTGCATTTCAAGCAACTTGTAACTGATGTTTTATTTACTAACTTATGTAGGTGAAACTGCACTGGAATGACAGTCAAACCTGTGACTTTCCACCCGTAAACTTAACTAGATCAATGTACTCCCAGTTCTGAGCTCTGACATCATGTCCCCTGTGAAACAACAATGGCGGTTGCAGTGGATGCTGCGTTTCTGCCAAATATAACAAAGTATTGATCTGACATTATTTATCTGTAAATGTTCTGCATAATCAGCAGCTGCTCTAGCGTTAGGACAAGAGTTAATTAATACCAAATACACTTCCCAACATACAAATAACATAACAGCTTCTCTTGCTTTATATATCATTTTTACTCCTCTGTTTCCCTCAAATAAGAGAGGAACAAGCACCTTTGGCAACAGAAATGATTGAAAATGATCATAACATACTTTCCACCAGGCTGGTTTGTTTACAGTACAATACTACCATGATTCTTTGCACTCAGGTGGTTTGATGTGATTTGGCTGAAACGTTACAAAGTTGTGAGTCATGGTTTGAAGTCATGACTTACATCCTGGAACGCAGCATTATTTTAAGTGTGATGAGATATTTTGATTAGAAATGAGAAAAATACATTTGGTAAATATTATGATATTCCATTTGTTTCCAAAAAACAAAACAAAACAAAAAAAAGTCTGTTCCAAAAATTTATGATAAAGAAAACAGATTAATGTACATTACGTCAGACGGTAGAAAAAACTATACTCATGAGCTCTGTAGGTTGTCGTCTTCCTACTGCTGAGAGGTCATGTGACACATATACACAGTGAAGGTGCATTAAATAGCAATGAAGAAAATCAGAAATTTGCAAATTCCCACAAATAAACATAAACATTAATTCTTATTAGCCATTATCTTGTGGCTCAGATATTTGCAGTTAATCAGTGTTTGTGTTTGCACGTGTGTTAAGGTTGATTTTTATTGATTGCGGTCTTATAAATGCTGAGACGTGACCTCCTCCAGCAGTTAAAGACACTGGTCCTTTCATGCGCACAAAGGGATGATGCCGGTAGCGTGCTGATGTACGACATTGCCGGTGCCAAATGACATAAACACACATGGTGACTCGAGTAATTTTCCAGCCTTAAAACCAGCCCACTCTGTCCAAGTTACATAATATCATATGTGACTTCCTCATTTACGCCAACACTGGGGCACAGCGAGTGAGATTACTCCTGCCACGATTTTGGGGGGGGGGGGGGGGGGGGGGGGGGGGGGGGGGGGGGGGGGGGGGGGGGGGGGGGGGGGGGGGGGGGGGGG
>JAPSES010014602.1:0-13827 GCA_029822895.1 Maxillicosta whitleyi
TTCATGAACATGTTCTGTATAGTCCATAGAACAGTTCTAACTGGAGTATATGAAGGCATAATAGGGCACCTTTAAAAGAGAGGAAAAACTGAAGAAAAAGTGACTTTTTTTTAGCTAAATATATCATTAACTGAACAAAAACCCAGTGTTTCCATCCACTGTCATTGATCCGACTCCATGGGTTTACTAGTGAATCAATGTTGTAGATGATGGCGGTGTTTCCATGGTAACTACAGAGCCTCCGAGCATCCAAATATGGTCATATCTGATGACCATGAAAAGATAATAAACTGTATTTTACACCAATTATTTACATTTATTGATAGAATTAATGGATCAGCAGATGTTAAACAGTTTAAATCAGTAGATGCTTTTGGTCACTGGCGTATAAATTTATTTTTTTTAGAAAATGACTAAGGGCGTTTTCACACAGTGTACTCGAGAATGTACCGTACTTTGAGACGTTCAGATGCACGTACCACAACCCCTGCCCAAATACAAGTGGGTGTTACATGGCTAAAACAGTAGGTGGCGGCTTTTACTGAGTATTTTATAGATTTTAGAATATATGCTTTTATTTTGAAGGTAATATAAGAAGGAAAAATGCATATAAGGAATATGGTGTGGTCTTAAAAAAAGTATTTACACTGCAATCTTTCCTTTTGTCAAATTTAGTGCAAAAATACCCAATATCAGCAACAAAATCCTTGAGGAAATCATTTAATAAGTTGCAAAACTCTAAATCCAAATCCATTTCAGGCAGTGTTCACGTCATCCCTATACATCAAGTATGTAGATCACTAATAACAAAGAAAAAACATGTCTTTCATTTTGTCGTCATTTCCAAAACACAAGTTGAGATGAAGTCCCAGCATGCACCAACCAAAGCAGTCGTATATTTAGCCTGAACTCTCCTCGGCACACACTCCTGCAGGCTGCACACACTTCGAAATGGCAGAAATCCATAATAATTGCGCAGCCACACGAAATGAGCGCTTTTCAATCCCATTTTAAACATCCCACAGATCACCATGATGCCTGCAGGAGTGATGATAAATGCAGCCACTCCATCTTAGCTCTAAATTAAGGTGTACAGACAGCGAGCGTTTTGAGCAGCCACTGGTTTCACGCAGCGAACAGGTGGCGTTCACAGCACGACTTCTATACGGCAAGTGCACACGAACACAGCGCATACATCCCACGCAGGACGCAGTCTGCAGAGAGGCTTCCCAAACTTCACAGCAATCCTCATCAGGTTACAACCAACCACCGTGGACTGAAAAATGAATATGTACATGTATGAAAATGAATAGAAGAACTGATATGAACGACCATCATCATAAAAATAGGATCAACGCTCCTGTTCCTCAGCTTCATGTT
Source organism: Maxillicosta whitleyi (assembly GCA_029822895.1). Taxonomy (NCBI): domain Eukaryota; kingdom Metazoa; phylum Chordata; class Actinopteri; order Perciformes; family Neosebastidae; genus Maxillicosta; species Maxillicosta whitleyi. The sequence goes on from JAPSES010014602.1 coordinate 1,381, forward strand.
CTGTCAACATGTCTAATGTGTGAGGTTCTGTTCTATATTAGAGGAGAGAAGTGGGCGGTACTTTCACTGAGGGACGACTCAACTAATTCAATGTCCATATATGATTTCTATCAGTGATCAATGCGAACTATAGTGATATCTCTAACTATTTACATGTTATAAACCACCCAAACATGGAACATTATAAGTAATGGCAAATTTGTAATATTTCATAAATTCGTCATATATGCAAAAATGTAGATTCTGAAAACTGTGAACAAACTTTGTAGACATTGTCCCAAGGAAGAAATATAAAATGAATCCGACCCATAGTTTCAAGCATTTTCTAGCAGTTTCTAGCATTTAAATGACTTATATTTCACTTTTTTACAGAGAATTCTTCCATTTAAACATTTCCCTGTGTTCTCCATAAACTGTAAATGTTCTTCTTGGGTTCATCCAACTCCACAGGTCCATCTTCAACCATATTTATAACTAATGACACCACAAAGGTGGTTTGGAGCGCTGGCCCTTTAACTGCAGAGGAGACACTTCAGGCCCCGCCCCCTCCAGGTTATTGGCTGTGCTGCTCTGTCCCGTTCAAGCAACAACCAAGTTTGGACATATTTTCAGTTTTTACTCCAACAAACATTTATATGGAACTGTAGAAATGTTGGTGTGAAGTCTGGACCTTATATGTGCAAATGTGGGGGCGGAGCTAATTATAGACGCAACCAATGAAAGAAGGAATTAAAACAGGTTGGACAAATCCACTGGATTTGTGTCCAAATGAATGTAAAGATAGTTTATCAGCAGCTGGAAGGTTCAGATTCAACCTGTGTGAACTATTAGGGTCCAAATACACAAAGAAATTAAACACAGATTAAGAAAAGTGGGTTTAATAAATATGAACCCTATAAAGCAGGGGTGTCAAACTCACTTTAAATTCAGGGGCCACATTCTACTAAATTTGATCTGAAGAAATAATAACATAATAATACATAAACAATGTCAACTCCAAACTATTCTCTGTTTTAGAGCGAAAAAAGTACAATTAAACAATAAAAATGTTTACTAACTATCCTTTCAAACAATGTGAATAATATGGACAAACTGAATAAATAAATAATAAATAAGTGTAATTTTAATAATATTCTGCTTCAGTTTATCATTTACATATGTTCATTATAACATAAGACACAGTGGATCTACAAATACAAAAGATTTAGTAACAGGAACAATATTGTTTAAATCACACTTACTTTAATGGACACATTTCAGGTCCTTCATATTTGTTCAGATTATTTACATTTTTTTGTGCAATTATACTTTGCTTTATTGAAAATATTTACATTTACAAAGAGAAAAAATGGATTTGTGAGTATTTATGGGTTATTATGACAATATTTTACTTTTCTGACCCACTTGAATTGAATTGGTCTGAATGCGGAACCAGAACTAAAAGAACTGTTAATATATTACTTTCATTTCATAAAGTCATCACAAGGGCCGGACTGGACCCTTTGGCAGGCTGGATTTGGCCCCCGGGCCGCATGTTTGACCCCCCTGCTATAAAGGGTACCTGTAGTGAACTTCCATTGCTAGATATTTCAACAGATGACATATAATACCAAGTTCCATCAGATAACTTGCATTAAAGCTCGTTGTCTCATGAGTACGGGGTCACTGCAATCATGGTCAGTGACATGGCGTCTCCTTCACGGGCTGTTCCACCACCAGATTTGTTGTACTGTCCGATGATCTGGGCTGTGATGGACTGGGTACTGACCCCGGGCAGCAGACACCAGGCTAAGATGACGCATTATTATTATTATCATTATTATTATTATTATTATTATTATAGTGGTGGGTTACATCTGTAGGATAATGGTGGAATACAAAGCTGACGGCTGCACAAACAAGTGCAAACACGTGCTTTAACTCAAACAGGCTCACTGACTGCAGCTTGGTTACTCGCACCGATCATCCGAAAGCAAACTGGGTACTTCCGACCATAGGTTCTGCCCCCGCTCATAATTAATGTGCTAACAAGGTCCATTTATGATGATTTTTACTGAATGTGTGCCTGTCTTGCTTCGAATTTGTACACAAAGTACAATTAATGACCAGTACAAGTACCCTTTAATGCACTGAACTATAGAAACTCAAGAGCATCTAAAAATGTAAGAAAAACTACATATTGATGGTGGTTGAATGATGGCGACAGCAGCAAATAAAGAGTTAAATCTGTAGGAAATCATCTACGTGTGAAATGTGCTAAAATTATCTCCATTTGTCATTATTAAATCCCATTTAAGCCACAGTGAACCTCTTCTGTCCATGAATATTGAATGATTAAATGAGGACTCTAAACTGGCAGTAAGTAGAGGAGCGTAACCTCAGCCAAGGCCCCACAGTCCAGACCGATCCAGTCAACAGAGGTAACAAGTATAAATATTCTATTACTGCACTTAACACTGCTGGAGCTGGAAATAAAACAACAGGTGGGTCAAAAGTTTAGTCGCCCCAGAGCAAAATGTATTAGCTCTTATCAACTGGTGCAGATTAGAATGGAAAAATGTAAAGATTAGAATGTCATTTGGCAACAGACAAGTAAAAAAAAAGAAAATAATACATTAACACTGTGCGTGTTTTTATAAACTGATAAATGAATTTAAAGTCAACTGCTGAAAAGTAGCAAAAAACAAAATGTATTTCCACAAACTGGTTGGAATTGTCTAGGTCAGGGGTGTCAAACATGCGGCCTGGGGGCCAAATGCGGCCCGCCAAAGGTTCCAATCTGGTCCGTGGGATGAATTTGTAAAGTGTAAAAATTACACTTAAGATAGTCACAAAAATTTTAGTTCAGGTTCCATGTTCAGATCAGTAAAATATGATCCTAATAACCTCTAAATACTCAAAACTCCAAATGTTTCTCTTTGTAATTGTCAATGTTTTCATGTAATTTTCCTATATTCACACTCAAACAAACTGTAATTTCACACAAAAAAATGTAAATAACCTGAATATGAACAACCTGTAAATCAGAGTCCTGCAGGTATGTGTATCAGTAAGAATCTGGCGATATGATAAAAATCACAATACTGGGATCATGATACATCACCATATATCATGATACTGTTAAAAACACGTTTTTTTCTTTGTTGTTTCACAATCAGAGTTTAATTTAATAATTCTGCTCAAATGTTCATATTCTATTAGTTCATAACTAACGTCGTAACATTATTTTTGTGCGATCCCAAAAAATGAGCTGAAAAGTGTTTTTAGGGCGCTTCAAATAACCTTTAATTAATAAAACTGTGTTAAAAAATAATAAATCAAATAGAAACAATAAAGACAAACAAAACAAAAAACAAAAATGAACCTCCGCCATAAATCCCTAAAAATATCGATACTCTACTTTTTAATATCGATACAGTATCGTGAAATGAAATATCGCGATATATTGCAGAATTGATATTTTCTTAGACCTCTGTTCACTAATAATGTTTATTCTACATGTGTGTTCCATGTTTGCTTCAGTTCCATTCGAACTGTGAACTGACGCAGTTTCGAAAAAGTTTTGCCTCCACCTTTCTTTATTTTTCTTTCCATCTCACGTGTGGGTTTAATCTAAGTCTCTCTCTCCTTTTCTGTCTCTGCATTTCCCCCGGAGGAAGGAGGAGGTTCTCAATAATTCATAGGCTGTCTGAGCATCTTTTTTCCAGCAGAAGCCACTGCCGCTGCCTGTCGACTGGCACCGACTGGCAGCCGACGGGACCGAAGGAGCCGATGCCAACAGTTAAAATGAGTGACTGTTTTTGGTGCATGGATGGCCTAGTTGGTGACCGGGTAGGATTTATCAGGCCTGGACACATGTTAGAACAGAAAAAAAAAAAAACCTCTGCTTTAAATCAAAGTCAGATCTAATCCAAATGGAGCAGCTATTTTAAGTCCTGTCACATTCCTGTCTGCTCTTCCACGACAAATACACCGTACGGACAAAAGTATGTGGACACGTCGAATTCAGGGGATGCAGGGATAAAAACAATAACAACAAATGTCAGAATACATGGTTCTCGCCAGCGCATTTGAGTGTAGCAGCCCCCCACGCTGTGATTTTTTTACCCCCATGCTGTGATTTTTTACCCCCACGCTGTGATTTTGGCCGCTATGCTGTTTTTTAATGACAGGTGTCTTGCCAGCGTAGCCGCAGCGCAGCGAGCCCCTCACCTTGGGAATTGTCTTACTCCCCCACCAGTGCATTTGAGCGTAGCGGCCCCCCACGCTGTGATTTTTTACCCCCACGCTGTGATTTCAGCCACTACGCTGTTTTTTAACGACAGGGTTCTCGCCAGCGTAGCGGCAGTGCAGCGAGCCCCCACATTAGGACTTGTCTTACCCCTCCCCCGGTCCGCTACCCCAACACTGTGAAAAATTCCTGGTGAGAACCCTGGAATATAGTTTTATATTATGGGATAAATATCACTGTATTGGTCAATTTGATTTAATTACATTTGGTTCTAAAATGCCTCAGAGATGGTTTTTACTGCATTTGTCTCAACACTGATTTTGTTTTTGTTTTTTTAATGTTTTTTTTTTTTATATATATATGTTCTACTTCTACATTTGTAAAAATATTTATTCACACTCTAAACTGTAAATAATCATTTTCTGCTACAATTAACCATCTAATCACTTCACATCTCACTGAGGAAGAGAAAATCTCCCATTAAACTTGAAGGAAATATTGATGTTTTTATCTCCAATCACCATAAACAGGAGCATCTTGTAGTGTATCTATCTGTCCTATAGCTGTAGCTTTTGTCTGTATAGTTTATAAACATCAATATTCTCTATAAGTTTAATGGGAGATTTTTCTTCCTCAGTGAGATGTGAAAAAAAAAAAGCAAATGATTGCAACTAACCAAGACAATTCAGTGATATTTATCCCATAATATAAAACAATATTATGACATTTGCAATTATTGTTTTGTATCCTAGACCCCTGTTAGAAAAAAAAACACCTGAATTCAACGTGTCATACTTTTAAATTGAAAATGTAAGATTAAATGGGGGGAAAAAAAACACAATTAATATCGGTATCGACATCAAATATCAGTCAAATTGTTATTTAACATCAGAATTCCTCAATCAACACATGTATAATCAATTTTACTCTGGACTGGGGATTAAAATAATTCAGCAGCAGGATACATAGACAACAGGAAATCCCCCCCGCCCCCCTCCCCCTCCACACTAGTCTATGGCTAAAACTGTATCGTTAATAACAGATGTGAGGTCAATACACCAAGCTAATGGCCAAAACACAATCTACTTTAATCTATCGTACATTATCGTTCCCCACAGCTGCCTCTGTGATGACAGTATTTTCCCAACTTCTGCCAAATCTCATCGACAAGATATAGAGCTTTGTACGCCTTTTAGACGAGACCAACAAAGTGCTGCCAAAACACAGTATCCAAGTGCTCTCCAACACAAATCACACTCCGAGGAGAAAGCAAAAAGACTACCGCCGGGTTTTATTATACCGCTGTGAAATGATAAGTTAATGTTCTTCCAAAAAAAAAAATAAAAAAAGCTACATTTAATAAAGACACACTGCTGAAGACTCACATCTCCAGTATTTTTCATTTATATTCACTTGTAAAATGACTAGTTAGCATTTTAGACCAACAGAAGACTCCACGCTGTGACAGCAGCTATTATTAGGTAATGATGTACTTTAAGAGACTTTAACACAACTGTGGACCTGTTAGACACTGGTTTATGAGGACGTTTTAAAATGCTTGAATCCAGGTCAAAACAAGAAGTAAAGAGGAATAAAATGAGAAAACAAAGCTACTTTTACACATTATTAAAGAGCTGGATGACAGGTTTTTATCATACAGTAACATTTTTTATCGATTAATATTGATAATTTTCACAACAAATGTCAAGTTTAAAAGGTGGAGTTTTGGTCCCGAGTGAAAGTTGAAGAAACAAGTTGGTGTTTGACTCTATATGATGAATATTTTCAAAGGATTTCGACTGTTTCTCAGAAATAAAAATCCTATTATTAATTAATTATTATTAATCCTATTATTAAGTCTTATTAATGGAGTAAAATAAAAAAAAATTAAAAAAATGGACAATATCTCAGTGATGGGTCCAAATCAAAACAAATGACAGCATAGTAGTGCTTGTAAAAAAATAAATAAATAAATTAGCGATTTATTTTTAGAGAAGTTCTATTTATGTCAATGGAAGCTACAGCTTTATGGAGCAGCATCTAGTGGCCATCAGCGGTATTACAACTTTAAGATACCTCCATGTTGAAGAGCTGAAGTTAAGACTGAAAACTGCTACAAGATGATATCAGCATGCATTACCGAACAATTCATCAATAAAGGTAATTTAAAATTAGCATTTATCTTCCTTTTACAGTAAAAACAACTCCTTCTCACCCTGATGAATATAAAATGCAGGGCATCCATCTTGCCTCGTTCCTGACTCATCAAAAACTGTGTTATTGAACCACTGAACTAATGACGTTCAAGACATGATGGTTCATCAATTTACCCACATGAAGGGCCGATCTTTACCGAGTACTGACCATTTAAAAGTCAGTTACAGCCCGAGTGAACCCGACAAGGTCATAATATGAAGAATCTGTAGGTGAATAAATGAGCTGAATCATGTATGGAGTCGTCTCTATGAACTGGAGACTAACCCCAGGCTTTTAGCAAGTTTAAAGCGCAAGTTCTGAATACATGAATACTGAATAAAAAGTTGAAAATGTAAGTATTTTTCCTTCTGACCTTGGTCTTTATAAAAACACATAACTTTAGCAGAGAAAGCACTTGATCCCTGCCTGATCTTATAGGTCTGAGCAGCTCGAATCCACCAGGAAACGCAGACAACACCGTATGCAAAACAGGCTGCCATTTGGTTTATTTTAGCCTGAGAAAAACTACTTCCTTTAAACAAATGACTCTGAACAGAATATACGGCGAGTCGTTATAAACAAAAGGTTAAAAACAGCCTCTAAGCAGCACAGTTACCACACAGGATTTATAGATAACCTCTGCCGTCTCCAGTGCCAGGCCTCAGTGAACCGGCTGCTGCTCTATTAGACTTTACAGATAGCATTTATAATTCATTTAGCTGTCAGTTAACCTTCTGCTACAGATTTGCGCGCTGCCTTATCAGTCAGCAGCTTCATCCTTCATCTACTCGCGCTCTAAACACCTCCTCTCTCCTTCACAGTTGGTTTTTCCTCTTTCCTGATCTCTCTCTTGTCTTTAATTTCTAATTCTCGGCCTGAGTCCGCGGCTCTCTCTCCGGTCTCCATAGATACCTAAGCACCGGCCCACTGTAAGACTATCATTCAGAGATGCAGTAGATGTAGGTCAGACTGTTAGCTGCTGCTGCTGCTGCTACTCTTCAGTGCAGCTCAAATCAACACATTCACTGCGTTTGTTTTTGCCTTTTTCTCAAAAATGCTAGTGCTATTTGTGGCAAGGAAAAGTACGTTAGCCCTTAGAAATGTTCTACTTTTCTGTATGAATTGGCTTCGAAGTCACGAGTGCAGACAAACACAATGTTCGCCTCTTACACCCACTTCCGTCTGTGTTGCCATGGTAACGCTACACGATGCTTGTAGCACCATACACATTCGATACATCCACGTAAACAGACAAACCTCAGCTATGAGCTCAACATAACCAATTTTCAGAGAGAAAAAAGGAACACAATCCAAACACAAATATCTAAACCCTGCTAACAAACTGAGACCAGTGCATGTTGTGAATAATTTAATAAAACAACAAACCAACAAGACAAACTTTGCAGCGCTACGCTAACACTGAGCAGAAATGCTAATGCTAACTATTTGACTTTCACTGTTAGCAAAAGTGGCAAGAAAATGTACAGGAAGCCATAGGAATTTTCAATTTTTTTTTTTGCATGAATTTGCATCGAAGTCACAAGTGCAGACAAACGCAATGTTCGCCTCTTGCACCCTTACACTTCTGTCTGTGTTTCCATGGTAACGCTACAGGGTGCTTGTTGCAGACATTTGATACATCCATGTAAACAGAAGAACTTCCGCTAAAAGCTCAATATAAAAACAGAACACAATCCAAACAATAAATAACTAAACCAAGCTAACTGTATGAGACCAGTGTATGTCATGAGCAATTTAATAAAACAACAAACCAATGAGACAAATTTGTAGCGCTAAGCTAACATAGAGCAGATCTAATAGAAAATACAAAAGTGGCAAGAAAATGTATGGGAACTCTTTGAAATTCCCCCAAAAATGAAATTTCTATGAAATTTCTGCATTAATTGGCATCAAAGTCACAGCTACAAAAAACCCACAATGTATCGTATATACCATTTTAAGCCTGGCCATTGTTTCGTCCATGTTGCCATGGTAATAATAATTGATGCTAATAGCAGTATAGACATAGAACATTAGCTAAAGAACATCAGCTAAAAGCTCAATAAAACAATTTTTTTTAGAAAACAGAACACATCTCAAGCAAGCACAAATACCTAAAACAAGCTAACAGTCCAAAACCAGTTTATTTCATGAATAATTTAATAAAATAATAGACTGTTGCAAAAATAAAACTTTGCAGCACTAAGCTAACACTAAGCAGATCCAACAGTGCAATTACAAAAGTAATGCATTTTTATTTAATTACACAAAGAATCATGCGTCTGTGTAGACCAATGAAAACACTACAATGTTCAATGATTTATGATGCAAGAAACAAACACAGATGCCATTTTAGTTGGAAAAATTACTTAACTGCTACTTTAAGGTTCAATATTTAAAATTCATGGGCGTTTACGTGGAGTTAAACATTGGCTAACTACATTTCCAAGCTAACAGTAGCCAGAGATGGAGTGGTATCTATTTTTAATGGAAACACATGTATGTTTCCCACAGTTGTTGCGTTGTTTGCTGAAGGTTTTCTTCTTTAAACCCTATTATATTATCTTCTATGTTGTTCTTATCGGTTCATCGGGCTGCAGCTGTGCAAACAACCAAAAATGAGGAAGCTCAGATATGAAAAATACAGCACCAGGAAATATATTGTAGCAATTCCTGTCCTAATGCAATGAACACGGTAATGATTAACAGGATAAAGTGCCAGTAGTTACCTGTAACTGTTTCATAAATCCAAGCTGTTTTTGTTGGTTGAATGTCCGACCTGTTAGCATGGTTTCAAACAGTGACATCTAATGTTTATCTGTGATTTTTATGATTATTTATCTATTAATGTCTATTATAATTAAATGACAAGCTTTTCACTGCTGGTCAGTTTGTATTGTAATTGAGAGATCACTGCTCAAATCTCAATTATACTGTTATTACAAACATAAATATTTGTTAATCTTAATGTATTTTAAGTACTTTAAGAAAAAATATATAAACAAAACTGCTTTGGGACATTTAATAATTGTCAGTGGCATTTTGTGTCATTTGCTCTCTTACCAAAACGAGGCGCTAATAAACTGAAATCTTTTTTTTTTTCCTACGGCACAAGTGTAGATTCATTGTGCATTGACATGAAAAGCAAAAACACACATTAAACTGCAAATATTAACAATCGAGGATGTCAAAATCATATTAGTTCAGGTTCCACATACAGACCAATATGAACTCAAGGGGGTCAGACCAGGAAAACACCATCATAGTAATGACGAGTCCAAATTTTCTTTGTTGTAGTGTAACAGTGTCACAAAAATGTAAATAACCTGAACAAATATGAACAACCTGAAATGTCTAATGAAAATTTTAACAATATTCTGCCTGTTATTAAATGTTTTGTGTATTTTTGGATCCACTGTGATGTGTAACTTGTAATGCACATGTGTAAAATGTTAAACTAGGGCATAATGTTGTAAAAAGGTTGTTCATGGTTTTTCGGGTTATTCACATTTTTATAATACAATTTTACTTTTCCACACTAAAACAAAAAGAAGTATTATTTTTTTTATTAGAGTATTACTTATAATTTATTATGACAAGAAAAATAAGTGAAATTTTAACAATATTATTCCTGTTGCTAAATGCTTTGTGTATTTGTAGATCTGTACATTGTAATAAACTTGTGTAAATGATAAACTGAGGGAGAATATTGTTAAAATTGTACTTGTTTTTCTTAATAACCTATAAATAATGCTCTAATAATAAATAATGCAAACAGTTTGTTCATGTTATTCATGTTTTTTTCTGAGATAATTTATAGATGTAACTGTTTTTATTAAGTACCTTTACTTTTTTCAATCTAAAGCAGAAAAGTTTGGAGCTGTCGTCATTTCTAGGTTATTATGTTATTACTTTACTGGTCATACTGGGCTGAATGGGGACACGGACCTAAAATAAGCTTTCCATCCCTGTTTTAGTTGCATCCTCAGACCTATTTTGAACAGTTTCTCCTGACGTACCGTCGACTAAACCGGATTTGTTTTTGACTCGTGTGCACATATTCCATTTTATAGAAAGCCTGTGTTTTTATTTTTAGCAGCTCTTCATATACTTTAATCAACTGATGTTCCTCTAATTAAAACAGGAGCTGCTTTCTGTCGATAAAGGCCAACATGTGGGATTGGATCTGTCGTGAACAAAGCGCTGACTGGACCGTTTTTCTCTGACCCATCAATCTGCGGTCAGCTTTATTATTCATGGGCCAAACCAGGACGCCGCTCTTCCAAATCTATAGAGTCCAATGACGCAGCTGTTACTATTCTTAAACCTGAGACACTCCGACACGTCGCTTGTGCCTCTTCTGAGCCTGAAGTCTGAAGGTAGAAAAGACTAAAAATAGCTGCTCCTAAAAACACACACAAACACTGACAAGTAGCTTCGTCAGGACGCTGGCAAAAGCATCGCACGGCGGTAAAAAAAAAAAAAAAGGAAAGAAAAGCCCAGGCCGCCTCAGGACAGATGCAGCAGCGGCTTATGAAAGCAGCATCCATCAGTCAGATCCAGCAGCTGACAGCCATTAGGATTTCTGATGGCTAATAATAGATCAGTTAAGGATTAAGGGCATCGCTTTATGCAAACTTAGAAGGCGAGCTGCTGGAGGTCACGGTGTGGGATGTGGAGACGACATGTGAACATCTGTCAGCGTATTTATCTGTCTGAGCCACTGACGCCGCGTCCATGCGGTGACCGATCACTGTCGTTTAGATGCAGAAGTGGGTCAAAAATGACACGGTTGTTATTGTTTCATATTCCGGGTATTCCTCAAAATCGCACCATTTCCAATTCTAGCACACCTTTTATATTTTTTTTTAAGTTTAGTTTTTGTACTAACTAGGGTTGGGTACCAAAACTCGGTACAAGTATGGAACCTTGGCGAACATTAACGGTAGTAACCGCACCGAAATAAGAATCAATCATCAATCAATCATTTGTATATTGGATATTTTTCCCCGCACGTGGGGGTTGACCGGGCAGCGACACATTCGCATGTTGATTGGCTTGATTTTATGTATGTTTATGGACTGGCACAATGAGGCTTGTGCCCCTTTGTGGACATTGGGAAGTATAGTGTAAAGAACCGTTCCCAAAGGATCACCTGGGTTTTGAACTGGCCATCTCCTGCACCAAAGTCAGTGGCGTAAACCACTGAGCTACTCAGTTGCTAACCACACTGAAATGAAACCTGCATTTCGGTGCCTTATTAAATATGCGACTGTTCAATTGCGACCTCTGTTGACTGTTACGTCAGTGTGCATGCGCAGCTGAAAACCGCAAAGTCCCTCTGGCAACAGTCGAGTCACGCCCTTGGTGAAGAGATGTCAGAGGCTAAAGGTTCGACAGTGTGGTTCCACTTCACACAGAAGATGCAGAGGCTTCAACATGCAGTCGATGCCTGAAAACACAAGTCTGTCCTACGCTATCGGCACACTATCTGTGGAACACCATGCCGCAACCCTCCACCCCGTACGTACAATTTTCTGCGGGAAACACTACTATATCATAAACACCCAGCATGTCAAAATAAAAGTAATAAAAAGTCATGTTCACATTCTCTCTGTGTGTGTGATTTATTTCTTTTTAAAGTACCAATTCAAATACCATTTAGGAACCGGTACCTTTTTGAAAGTATTGGTTTGGCACCAGTATCGAATGAAACTCTTTCAATACCCAACCCTAGTACTAACTACCCCAAACTTCCATAGGTGGGTCAAAATGATCTGCATTCATTTACAATGGAATTAGATCTGAACCTTTGACTCATTTACAGCAAAACTCAAACACACACACACACACACAGTAGTTATGAACAATATGCTATACACTTTAGCTTTCAGTATACACACATATATATATATATATATATATATATATATAGGTTAAAAATTGTGTTTAAAAAATAAAATCAAATATGAAATCATTCTTTTGTGGACAAAAATAAAACAGAAATGATGTATTTGACA
>JAPSES010014613.1:0-13826 GCA_029822895.1 Maxillicosta whitleyi
AATACTTTTGAATATCCAAGAAGTGCCCATACACACAAATGTGGTATCAACTAGACACGGTCCAATAATGTGACAATAGCACATTTTACTAATGATCATTATCAGTAGATCAACTCCAGAAGTAGCTGATATTTTTGTTTTAGTATATTAAGGAGGTAAACATTTACTTTCACTTGTTTTCAGACCACTGATGAAAACTGGAAGGCATGTATCCTGAATGAAGCAGCAAAGATCATCTATAAGGTGACTTTCTCATTGTCTTTGTTTTTCTTCCCCATGTGAAATGTAAACAAAAGAGCTTTCTGTTTATCGGTATCAGTAGATGGCACCTTCTTCTATAATATTAATAAAAGAATGGAGTGAAATCTGTTTGTTTTTCATTCAGCTCGGTCGTCTCGAGTGTCTGTGTGCATACTGGAATGTCAACAGCCCAATGTTTTACAAAGGATCATGGGACGACATTGTGGTGAGTTGATGCTATTGTTTTGTTTTTGGAGAAAAAAAGTATCAATGAATTAGGGGTGTAAGAAAATATCAGTTCTGCAATATATTGTGATATTTCATTTCACGATACTGTATTGATATTAAAAAGTAGTATATCGATATTTTTAGGTTTTTATTCAAATGCAGATATGGCGGCGGCTCATTTTTGTTTTTTTGTTGTTTATATTTTCTTTATTATCATTTACCACTGTTTTATTAAATAATTGTTATTTGAAGCGTCCTAAAAGCACTTTTTTTTTTTACTGTCTGAGATGTAGATGTTAGTTCCTTTGTTGGGATTGCACAAAAATAATGATGTTATGTTGTTAGTTATGAACTAATAGAATATGAACATTTGAGCAGGATCTTAAACCCTAATGCCTGTAACAGGAAAATTTTGTGGTGTAACATTAGATCCTGTTTTGATTTAAATAAAAATGTGTTTAGTATTTGTGTATATTTTGGGTGTAATTCAATTCTTCAAGGAAATAATCACTTAAAAAAAGACACAAACAAAAATTACCTTTTTAACAGTATCGTGATATATCGTCATATATCGCATCATGATCCTAGTATTGTGATTTGTATCGTATTGCCAGATTCTTGCCAATTCACACCCCTACAATGAATAAAGATTACAAAGAAATAAACCTAAATTTTCTTCATTATTCTCCTATAGGTGCAGTTGAAGGCTGGGATCAGCAGTAAACAGCATGAGCAGCCTCACTATCAGTACAGTGAGTTTACATCGATCTACTATAGAACCTCAGATTTGACATTCCGAATATCTTTTTGCTTTGAAGCCAGAAGTGACAGAATTTATGGGAAAGATGAAGAAATGAAACACTCAGCATGTTAACAGTAACTTTCAGAAAACTCCAAATACATTGTTAGCTGGAAAGTTCCGTTATGGAAGTTATGTTATATAATTATGTCAACTACTAAACACCACCAAATAATTTTACATACTTGTTAAATGTTGCTAGATTCTTGCTAAGCAAACTATTTGGTTTTAGACAGCCTAATTAACAGGGTATATGATGTTTGCAAAAGCAGTACTGAAGTTAGCAAAAACAGCGACCTTATGCTAACAGATCATGTACTATAATTAAGTTTTGGTAAAACTGAAGCATTTATATCCTCAGAAAATATTGACAGCATGTATTACAGTGGAGCTTTCTGACTGGAAAAAATATATATAAATAACAACATAAATCCAATAAACAGAGCCTAGCCATCTGTCTCAGAAATGACTTTCATATTATCTTAGACCAAAGCCATTTTTGTTACAAGGCTGTAAAGATGTGTTAACTTGGGGGCAATTGACTTGCTGTTGGAACTTGCATTAATTGTAGAACTGCATGTTTTGGCGTTTCTGTTCTGGCTTTGTTTTTACCTCAGTCACTTATCACCTGACATTCCTGTTGATCAGATTTGTACCAGTATTTCCACCTTCCTTTCTCTGACTGGATTGTTTCTCTGTAGTTTTTAGGCCCATTTTTGCGTCAGCTAAAATGTGCATCAACCCCAATGCTGAGCTTGAGCTGAAGACTCCAAAAGCTCAGCTGCACCTGGAGGTTCAGAACATTGCCATAGAGATGACCAAGCCACAGGTATGGTGGCATTTGCCTTCATCTTTTAACAACTTTACTTACTAAACATATTTACTATGTCTGTGTAATTAAAACTACTGTGTTCAGTTTTATTTTGCTACTAACATCAACTAATTGTTATATTACTATAATGTTATTTTACATGTTTTTTCATGGTTTTATCTCTGTGTTGTAAATATGTATGTAGTCTCTAGAGTTGTATTATTTATTACTATTATTATTTTACATTGTTTGTCTTTTGCATGCACATTTTTTTCTTGTACTTTATTCCGTTTCCCCTTTATGGAATAAATAAAGTATCTAAACATTCCTTAATTTCACTCAAATATTTTGTTTTTTTAGTCTTTTTATTTTATGGTATTAATAGCAGTCTATGTTTTTAATATAAAGATTCAGTCTGATCTTCTATGTATTAAAGTTTCTACATTACCTATTCAGTATTTTTAACCTATAACCTCACCTGTGTTTATGGTCTCTGCAGTACCTGACCATGGTGGATGTGTTGGAGTCCATTGACTGTATGGTGAAGAATGCTCCCTACAGGAAGTTCAGACCCGATGTCCCTGTTCACACAGATGCCGAAGCCTGGTCCGTCCAACAAAACCCACAAAGTCCTGTTCAAACCTGAATGTCCCCTTCTGTTTTTATGGAGTTTTTAAACTTCTCTGTCGCTGTCAGGTGGAAGTACTGCTTAAACAGCATCCTGGAGGTCCATGTCAGACGCTGTAGCCGTATGTGGTCCTGGACCAGCATCAAACAGCACCGTGCCAACCTGAGGGCCTACAGAAGCGCTTACAAGACCAAACTACTCAACCCGAGCCGGCAGAGTCCTGAGACCGACCGCCAGATCCAGGTCTTGTACAAGGCCAAGAACTTGGAACTACAGGGTGTCCACAAAGTCTCTTTATATTTAAAACATTTATTACAAAAGCAATTGATAATCTTTCTATGTACTCAGCGGTTATGAAAGTGTTTAATCACATTGTGGGATCATGTGTAATTGAATCATTGGTCCATTTTTCTTCTACTACAGATCAATTACTACAAATTTAGTTTGAACTTTGACTGAGTAGGTTTCAACACAACTGGATTAACTTCAACCAAACATAATTTTTCAGGTAGATGATGCACCACCACATTGGGGACTGCATGTTGGGGGTGGGGGGGAGTTCTAAATCAAACATATCCAGACCAATCCCCTGGATATCTCGTTCATCAGATATCACTACCCTGGATTTTTTTTCTATGAGGTTATGTTAAAGATCTCATGTCTCAAAAAAGATTCAGGACATCAACAACCTAAAGTAAAAGATCACTGATGTCATAGATTCTCTTGATGAGACTATGAAACAGCCAACAGGACAAGAAATGGATGTACTTTGTACCATTAATGGTGTCTGTACAGTTGGATTAAATGAAACAAAAAACCTTCAATATCTACTTTTCATTTTGTAACAATTTCCACAGGTTTGTCCATTCATTTGCTTTTGTAATAAATTAGTTAACTTGTGAAAAAGACTTTATGGACACACTATATGTAAGGCATCCAGTTCATGTGTTTAAATGGAACATGACATGGTCTAATATAAAAATTTCTTTGACATTTATTTCCATCAGGATCTGGAAAAAGTTTTGGACGTCTTTAACATCACTTTGGCTCGGCAGCAAGCACAAATGGAGGTAAACATCATGGGGCTGATTCTGAAAACAATCACTTTCACAGCAATTTCACTGAAATATTACCTCACATGCATTGTCACTTGTCTTCAGGTGATCCGTTCGGGGCAGAAGGTGGTAGCGAAGAAGGCAGCGGGAGGACAGAAACAGGGAGGATGGTCCATCGGCAGCTGGTTCAGTCGGAAATCCAAAAAAGAGGAGCAGGAGCCAGAGGAGAGCAAGGAAGAGCAAAGTGAGAGACTCTATCAGTGTTACATTAAATACAAAATAATAATTCAGAGACTTATGGTGACATTTATATATATAATGTAGTGCTGGAGGGAGGTGATAGCATCCATTGGTACTCTAGAAAAGGTGTAGAATTTAATTAAGTGATATCCAGACAATTTGTTTTGTGTCCCATATTACCACGATCCAGTTACTGAGTGCTCTGGATCATCACATCCACAAAAAAGTCAAGACAGAAGTCTTGAATATACAAATCTGCATTTAATACCTTGAAAAACTCTGTAATAAGTATTAAATTTGATAGGTGGGTTTGATTTGGTAGCTCTTAGGTTCTGTTGCCATAAGCTTGTTGGCTGCATTGTGTGTAAATGTGTCTGTTAAATGTCCAAGCTGCAAAGAAAGTAATGTTAGTCGACTCAGTTCCACCCATTCCAACCTGAAAATGTATTTATGATGAAATTAGGAACCAATCATCTTCAACTTTGCAGCCTCTGAGGAGAAATTATCACAGAACATTCAACCAAACACCCGTTCAGCTGTTGAAAGATGAAAAATGTATTTAAGATGAATATGAACGTGATTATTGATAGATGTTTTTTTCATTCCTCTTTTTTCAGGTTCAGGATTGGATGAGATCATGACGACTGAGGAGAAGGAGAAACTGTACACGGCCATCGGCTACAGCGGTAGCTCTCACAACCTGGCTTTACCTAAGCAGGTATGTTCCACTGTAGCGCCCACTCAGTCAGGTGACAGTTAAATGTTCATCCTAGTATGAACCCTTGAGTGAACCCTGTGATCTTTGCACAACTACAACCTGGATAAAAGTTTAAAATGTTCCAATGAAGCAGCTGAATAATCAGAATGTTATTTGTGTGTGTGTGTCAGTACGTTGCCATTGTCGTCACCTTCCAACTCCTCAAAACTTCAGTGACCATCAGAGAGCTGCCTGATGTCCCAGAGATCCTCCAAGTCCAAATTATTGATCTCAGCACCAAAATATGTCAAAGACCAGGAGCTCAGGCCATCAGGTCAGGGAGCCCACAGCATCTGGCTACATTTAGGTAAACGTCCACACAGATGTGTTATCAGTTGGGTGAAAATGCGTCTGCTTTGTCCTGCAGGGTAGAAGCAGCGCTGGAGCACTGGTTTGTGACTGGTTTACAGCAGCAGGGGGCGGTGCCTTCATTAATCACCTCTGTGGGGGACTCCACCTCCTCGCTGCTCAGTGTTATGTTCGAGATAAACCCTGAAGACAGTTCTGCCGACCAAATGCTCCGAGTGCACTCACAGCCTGTCGAGATCATCTATGATGCGGTAAAGAGCGCCTGATGTCTAATTATTCTGCAGTTTGTTTTATTCTGATCTGATGTTTTTCATCTCACATTTAAGTCAGTTATTGTGTATTCTTTTAAATACCTAACAATGAGCCTTTCAACATAGAAATGTATACACATCCAGGCACAAAATAAACAATGAAAAGGAGCAAGAAAAAGTAAAAACCTAATTAAAAAAAAAAAGGCAAACAGTAGAACAAATAAATTCCCTTCCTACTCACTATAATGTAAGGTGAAATCTGTCTACCCTAGTAAAGACTTCTGCTTCATGACTAGTGTTGGAAATGTTGTCAAACCATTCTCAGTAGTGTTACCTTTGCAAATTTTGAAACGCGTTCATAAAATGATCCATATTTTGTGGTGTTTTCTACTCAAATGATGAAGCATTTGATTTGTGTCAAAATGTAATGACTGCAGTGCATTCTTCATTAAATTTATCTTAGAGACATATTAATAGTAGTTTTGTTGTGTTTTGGTCTGCCGGTCTGTCACGCAGCTGACGGTCAACAGCATGGCTGAATTCTTTAAGACGGGGAAAGGGGTCGACCTGGAGGTGCTGACGTCTGCCACACTGTCAAAACTGGAGGAATTCAAAGAGAAAACAGCCACGGGTCAGTTTATTACAGTTAGAGGATGATTCACAGTATTATTGCATGCTTGTCTCTGTAAAACTAAACTGTTTTGTACTTTTCATAAGTTGAACCAACCCCCAACTGGCATCAGCACTGACCCAAAACTAGTGATGGGTTGGTTTACAGAGGTGGAAAAAGGGGGTTTCTGAGACTGTGTGTATTCAACTGGATTTCATTTCCTGCAGGTTTGTCTCACATCATTGAGACCAGGAAAGTTCTAGACCTGAAGGTGGACTTGAAGCCATCTTACCTGCTTCTGCCAAAATCTGGCTTCTATAGTAACACATCAGACCTGATTATTGTGGATTTTGGCAGCTTACAGGTGTGTTTTTCCTCCTACTGAAGTCCTTCCTACTGAGGTCATTCTTAACCTGTGTGGAATCTAACCTGTGTGTGTCTGTGCAGTTTAACAGTGTGGAACAGAGTACGCGAAACTCATCTTCGTCCTCCTTCTCCTCTCTGGAGGAGATCATGGATCGAGCCTATGAGAGATTCAGTGTGAAGCTGCGACGTGTGCAGGTGCTCTACACTAAGTCAGGTATACAACTACTACAGCTGAAGCAGCTGTTCTAGGTTCCTGTGGCATTTTCACCAACCAGGACAAATAATTCCTCTCATTCAAACCTGTGTTTCCTTTCTTCTTATATGTCCAGGTGAGGCCTGGAAGGCGGCCCGCTTGCAGGGTTCATCAGTGCAGCACATCCTCCAGCCAATGGACTTCACAGTCCAGCTGGCGAAGTGCATGGTGGAGAAGGACGCCCGAATGCCCAGGTACGTCTGTGGACAGATGAGACTGTTTGGACTTATCCAGACACCATCATTTGATCATTTGGAGTTTGTGCTTTAGGTTTAAGGTTTCCGGAGAGCTACCACTGCTGCACGTCAAGATCTCAGACCAAAAGATCCTGAATGTCCTGGAGCTGGTCGACAGTATCCCACTGCCTAACATGAGCTCTGCCCCCTCCACCCCTACTCAAAAGGTAATATATAAAAGTAATATATAAAATGAATGTATTTATTAGAGTATTCCAATAAAGTAGAAGAGAGCAGAAATACCCCTGTAAAATATTACTGATTTAAGTTTACAGAAACATTTTCTCTGATGGAGGCTCATACTTTTTTGTTTCCTACTGTAGGTGCTGTCATTGGCTGAGGCACGACCTCGGGTACTTGATCTTCACCCTACCATCCTTCAAACCATGGAAACAGGTTGTTGCTGCCAATACACTGATTTGTTACTTTTAATTTCTAAAATAAAAATTTTCTAAAGACATAAATCATGCTCATAAATACTAATGGGTTGAGTAATTTTTACTGCTGTGTCAGATTCAGATGAAGACACCAGTGAGAAGTCACTGGATGAGGATCATCAACGCTTAGTTCGGGAGGAACTCACTGAATTTCAATTCAAGTTTGAAGTCAAAGAGGTTCATTTTGTTCATATTTGCATATTGTGCATCACCTGATTCTTTGTCATAGAGTTTGTTGTAACTGTGTGTTGTGTTTAGGTGCTGTTGGAGCTGACACAGCAGGTGGATCAGGAGAAGACCATCCTGGCCCTCAGTGTGTGTCAGCTGGGAGCTGAAGGAAAGGGGCGGAGCTTTGACCTGAGCGTCACCTCCTACCTGAACAGAGTCACCTTAGACTACTGCGACGTACCAGGTAATGCACACACAGAAACATGTAAATCAGGACAGTAGAGAGACGCCGAAATGAAACATCTGATCATATCATCTTTATTGAGTGAAGATGGTAAAAACAGAATAAGAAATCACACAAATAAACTTGGTTGGAATTATCCTCAGGCTCTGGTGGAAGACAAAACTGATATTAAATATATAAATAATACATTTGTCAAAGTCCTTGACATTTAGACATTGATTATTACTTACAGACCTAGAAGTTTATAGACTGCTTAAAACCATTAATACCATAAGCTGTATTATAATTTGTTTATAAGACCATTGCGAATTTCATTAAGTTACCTGTTATATTATTGTTAAATTTATTGTTGTTTTTGTTTTGTTTTTGCTTAGTAGCAGTTAAATACAAGTTTAGAAACAATTATCAATTCATTTATTAATGAGTAAATATGCTTTGTGCAGCTATAGTATCTTAAGGTTAAATATAAGCTATTTGCGCATTGTTGTTTGCTTATATAGTGTTTGTGTTAGAGCGTATGTTGTACTGGTACTGGTTGTTTTTAGATGTGTGCAGCTGTATTTCTACACAAGTGCTGTAGAGAACTGTACAAAAGAGGCTCAATGAAGAACAGGTTTAAGGAAGTTAACAGAATGTCTGACCCGAGTTAGTATACAAACATACTCTATCCAGTGATCAGACATGCATGTAGCCAACTAATGGAGTAAATGGAATAAACAAATAACCTTCAGCACTACTCCAACACAACCTTCACATAAATACATGAGCCTGTGCAAATCTAATATAATGAACCTTCAAATGAAAACAATGTCTCATTAAGGTTAATTCACGCTTGATAAAAAGTTACATATCACTTAAATATTTTCATTGTGAACACTGACATTGTCTCATAAACACATAACGTTATTAAATATATTATATAAACTTATATTATGAGGACTAGAATATAAAGCATTAGCACAGGGTCTATTAATGTGAACATGTTGTGTTTCAGATGGGAGGAGTCCGCTTCACCTCATCAGCTCCTCAGAACAGCACGGCTCTGACTTGCTGAAGGTCGAGTATGTCAAGGTGAGTACTTGTCTGTTCATCAACGGTGGCATCATTTGGCCACTAAAATTTGTCTTTTCCTCCTTGTGGTTCATCACAATTCCATTATGGTTCATTTAATATACGGTAATAATATGCAGTAATCAGTTTGTAACAATGCAGAGCAAACATTAATGTGTTATTCTTTGCTGATCATCGACATACCCTGAAATTAGAGTTATTTATCCTTCCTTTCAATATCATTCAGCTACATCAAGAATAAATAAAGCAAGTGTACTGATGAAAATGGTCACATGTTACCAACTAAATGTTTTCTGTTTTTTGTTCTTTACAGGCTGACCCTGCTGGTCCCAGCTTTCAGACACTGTTTGACAACACCGAGCAGACCCTGAAGGTGAGTGGATGATGGTATCCATAGTAACGGATGATAGGAATCTGTCTCATCTACTCTGTAATGAATATGATCTTATTCATAAGACAGAACAAAACACTTAAGTCTAACCATAAGAATAGCTAAATAAAGTTATGTGATCACCAGTTGTTCCCAGGTGTCTGTAGCTGTTCTCAGTTGTTTACTTGGTGGTGCTGCAGGTAGAGTTTTCTACGCTGGACTTCCTCCTTCACACCAAAGCACTGCTGTGCACTGTAAACTTCCTGAATGGTGCCTTGCCACCTCAGCTCACTGCCACTCGTGAACGGGATGCAAAGAAGCAGGTGGTGAAGGCAGGACAGGGAAGGACAGGTGAGTCAGCAGTCTGTCCACAGGTTTGTCCGTTAGACCCACCCACTGACTCACTGTGTCTCTGCAGTGTCTAAAGGGGGTAAAGATGGTGGCATCTTCACCTTCAAACTGTTTGCCATGCTGGGCTGTTTCCACGTGGAGGTGTGTGATGATCGCCGCAGCATCGCCGACATCAGAATCCAAGGTACGTTACAGGGTTTCACTTGGATCAAGAGTAGGCAGAAACTCTTATTCAGGACATTTAATTAACCTGATTAACTTTAGATTCATCTCAGTGACAAAAAGAGGGAAAATCAGCATTACTTTGTGCCTTCAGTAAATATGAAATTGTACTGCTGGCTTTAGTGATGAAGTTAAAGCCTGTAGGTTTATATTCCTAGATCTACTGACTCACTCAGGTCAGTTTATAGAGTGCACAGCCCAAAGTAAACAGGATTAAGTAATGTGTAGCTTGTCTTCTTCAAACAGTGGACTTCAAGTCCAGCCGAGATTTGTGCTCTATTTAGACACTTTGAATCCAGGTTAAAACATTTCTTTTTGTCTGCCTAGGTTTTATGAAACTATCTAAATGTGAAGCACTGTACTTGCTAGTTTTCTTAAAGTATTTAATGCTTTTTTTCTTTGTTATAATTATTTTATTATTTAGTGTTATCCAATATTTGTATTTTTTGCATTATGTTTCAAGTGTCTTTTTTTATGCTTAATTGCTGTGTATGAACTACTACATATATGGTAACTAGTCTTGTGTATTTTGCAGGAATTGATGCGTCCGTGCTGGTGCAGGTGAAGCAAACAGAGGTGTTTGCTCGACTCAGAGACATCGTAGTCACAGATGTGAACCCCAAAACCATCCACAGAAAGGTCTGTCAGCTCTTGGCGATAAACTGTCCAATGATGATTGATCGAATCAAATGAAAATCTCCAAACAAGAAATCACCTTCAATATAAATCTTTTTTAACTGATGGTCGTCAACCAGAACTCACCTGTTCATACAGATGTTTAGGTTTAATCTGTGTCTCATACAGACTCTCCTCTTATGTTCCTCCTGTCTCCATGTAGGCGGTGTCCATCGTGGGTGAGGAAGTGTTCAGCTTTAAGCTGTCCTTGTTTCCGGGGGCGACAGAAGGAGATGGCTACAGTGACATGTCACAGGTTGATGGGAAAGTGACGATGCGACTGGGCTGCATCCAGATCGTCTACCTGCATCAGTTCCTCATGTCCCTGCTGGTCAGACACATGCTCACAAAAATACTTCTAATTAAATACTTATGATTACATTAATATGTTCCTGTACATATTATGTATACAAATATACATCGCAACAGTAATATGTGAAGATCACATTGTAAAACCTACAGTTCCTGCAGGTCCATGAACACTTGACACTATCCATGTCACTATGGTAGACTACACTGGTGCAATGTTAAAATACCCAATTTTACTGTAGAGATACATTTATAGCCTGATCTAGAAATGGGCTTGGTCTGTAGCTAACTTTCCAGTTCATGACATATATGAGAAGATGAGTTTACTTATGTTTGAAATGTAATTCTGGTTAAACTTATATGAAACCTGCTTGACTTTCTGCGCGTTGTATAAGAATCATTTTCATGACCTATAGCTCTGCTCTAGTTGTCAAACTAATTGTTACTAATTTTCTGTCAATAATTAATTAATTACTGTATTTGTAACTACATTGGCTAATGTTAGCCATAATTCAGTATTGTGTGTCTGTTAGTTTGCCCACTAGTAGCCAAGCTGTCTTCAATGTAGAGGATGTAAATACTGACATTATTGTTGTTAAACACAACTGTAAGTGGCAGCATTTAGCAACAAGTTGAAATTATTTGGTCACATTTTAATATTACATTTCTTTAGTTGCTATGTTGTTGGTGTTTTCACTAAGTTAATGTTAGCATTAGCTCGATGAGTTCCACCCCTTCCTCTTCCCAAACTCCCCAAAATATTGGCAGCCTGACACGTGATCTTGCAGTGCATAATTCCATTGATTCCTTTTATGTTAATATGTACTAAAATGAATCATTTAACACAGATTCGACCAAACACACACATTTACACTGTCACATGACTGAATTTGGTGGTCTGTGTTTTTTAATGTTCTTGTTTTATATTCAGTCTTTATTTTTAAATGTTCTGTTTTGTTTGTGGTCTTTATATAGTTTGATTTTTTTAATCTTTTTTTTTTTTTTAATTTTAATCTGTCTAATAACTTATTAGACACTTGTAATGATAAGAAACTCAGTGCTGGGCTAAGACGGTATGATATAATTGAGAAACATATTTCTTACTACAATTTTTATAATATACAGAAGAACATGAGTTCAGCTTTAAAACTAAAATAAGAGTTGTGAGAGTTGAAACACAGAAGCTAATGTCATGTTTTAATATTTCAGATTAATAACAGCTTATGTGTCACACTTTCAAAAACTCACCCTGTGGCAATTTTAGCTGGACTTCTGAAATATGTCAATGTAACATTAATTTCAGTGTCAGAAATGAATATATTAATGTTCAAAATAGATTTCACTTTACTATAAAGTAACAGGATCAGTTCACAGAAGAACAAATTAAGCTAAAGTTAACCTTATATGATGTCAGTATTGTAGCCAGTGTTTATTTGTTTTTTGTGTGTGTTCTGTGTTTCCTGTTGCATGCTTTTTTTCTCTGCAGTCTCTCATCTTTCTGTCTGGTTGGTCTGTTTTGTTCTTTCAGGCTTCTTTTAGCGTTCACTGTGCGTCTGCTGACGAGGTACAGCGTTCAGCATGCAGCTCTGAACTGCATCAGACACTCTGCTTTTCAGCTCCACTGCACTTTCAGACCACCTTTAAAAAAAAAAAAAAACAACTCCTGTTCAGTGTTTTCAGAAAGACCTTGTGGACATGCGAGCTCAAGCAGAGTCTGTCAATGAGACTTTGAATAAGAGTAATAAGAAATAAGTTTGTCAAATGCAGAGCCGCTGAGTTGAATTTGAACAGAATGTCTAATCTGCTCATCTGCTCCTCTGACGTGTAATTCTTAGAGCGTGCCTTCAAAACTGCCTGATGCAGAAACCGTAACACGACTACTGTTAAAGGAATGAGAGGATGCTTTTCATGAACATGTGACAATAATCAGAGCTCACTTCCTCCATCGGTGCTGTGCTGCTCACTCAGCTGACATCATCCACACCCCACTCCCACCCCAGTGACCCGCCCTCTGCCTGTGTCAATCCTACTTCCTTTTTATTATTTTGCATGATTTTCAACTTAATTTTTGTTTCATAAACTGAAAACAAGTAAATCACAGATGTTTTTTTTGTTTGTTTGTTTTTTAGCCTTAATAACACTCTCAGATCACCATACATTAATATATAAAGTCTCGTATTTTTTGTACACATCACTTATAATTAGGTCTGGGTTACTGGGATACTGACACTGTGGCTTTAGTACCACTACCTGAATAATGCATTTTTCTACAAATGGACATTCTGATGCAAATCCTCTGTTTTATTTGTTTTGTTACATAAAAAATGCAAATCTCTTTACTACAGTGTTGTTGTAACAGAAGTTGTCTCAAATTTTATATTTTAGTTTTACCCCACAAAACAATAAATCAATTTACTAGAACCTGTTATAACTTTAATAAATTAATATTTGCAAAAGTAAAGTATTTTGGAGGCTGATCACATCTCTTCCTTACCAGTGTATCATAGTTCAGTACCCAGTCCTACTTATAATATAAACATCACTGTGATTATGAGATGGTTTATGAAACAGAAATAAGAGTAACCACTTTCAGGCAGTGAATGCCTCATTGGTTCCCTCATGCCATTTTTATCACTTTATCCATGTAAGGCTGGCTGTGGCTGGATTTGTTTTTCTCTTATCTCACTAATGGCTTGTTTTTTCTCCTCCAGATGTTCATTGACAACTTCCAAACAGCCAAACAGGCTCTGAGTGCTGCGACCGCTCAGGCAGCTGAGAAGGCGGCATCCAGTGTTCGAGACTTCGCCCAGAAGAGTTTCCGTCTATCCACTGACATCAAGCTGAAGGCTCCACTCATCATCATCCCACAGTCCTCCACCTCTCAGAATGCCGTGATGGTGGACCTGGGTCTGATCACGGTGGGGAACAGCTTCTGTTTACATTCTGCTGAAGGCTTTGATCTTCCAGCTGTGATGGAGAAGATGGAGGTGAAACTGACACAGCTGAAGCTGTCCAGGTATCAGTGAGCCAATGAGAACGTGGTTTAATTACATTTTATGATTTATCTTGGCATTGCTACTCAGCTTCATCAATGGGGAAAAGTCATTTGTGTCAGCTGCACTTAAAGGGATAGTTGTGTATTTTTGACATGAATCTGTATTCCATCCCCTCATCAGTGTAGTACATCCACACTGAC
>JAPSES010014622.1:0-13826 GCA_029822895.1 Maxillicosta whitleyi
AAAGATCAGAGCTATAAAAGATATATAAGCTATATATATATATATATATATATATATATATATATATATAGTAATTTTCTTTTGGCTTTTCCCTTCAGGGGTTGCCACAGCGAATCACATTCAGTTGATAATGTTGAAGAGTAAACAACCAAAAACAATTTTGTGGCAACTTGTAAATTATTTTTCTCCATCTGTAACCTTTGTGAAACAATTTATCACCATTCATCATACTAATATTCTCTTTTTCAATGTAAAGCTGATATTTTACTATATTTAATTTAAGCTAAGAGTAAATGAAAGGTTACATCAAAACACAGAAAATCAAAGGAGAGTTTTTCAGCAATTTATACTGTATTATTAAATGTATAACCACAGTCACTGATCCGACTCCATGGGTTTTACTGGTGACTCAATGTTGTAGAAGATGATGGTGTTTCCATGGTAACTACAGAGCCTCTGAACGTCCAAATGGGTCATATCTTATGACGATGAAAGGATGACAAACTGCATTATTCACTTGAATTATTTCTATGTATTGATAGGATTAATGGTCCAAAAGCTATTAAACCTTTTTTTTTAATCAATAGATGCTTTTGGAACTATAGTAGTTGTTTAGGTCTTTGACAGTTAACAGTAGATGTGCTTCTCCTTCAGACCAGATGTGGACTCACTCCAGTTGACCATAAACAGGGACCGAAAAGGTTTGTCAGCATAAAAATCACTACATTTGTCACAAGGTGCTTTAAAAAAATTCCCCTTGTGAAAACCATTTAGAAAATTATAGACATTGTATGTTTTATGCCATGTCCACAATAATGCAGATATTTTCCTCATTTCATCCACATTTTTCCTTTTGGGATTCTTGTCCACATGTAAAGTGGTTTAGAATGTAAAAAAACTGAGATTGTGTCAGACTGGTTTGAGTCTATCCACATGCTCTGATAAATCTGACATAAGAAAACACTCATGCTTGTGTCTCTTATGTCGTTATGTAATGGAGCTACACCCAAAACATCAAATCCAGGTGTATAAAGCAGAGTATGAGCAGAAGTTCTGCACCGACTGGACCAGCATTATGGACAAAGCCACATCATCTAAAGCAGGGGTGTCAAACTCATGTAAGATAAGGCAAGATAAGGTAAGATAAGATAAGATAAGATACAATAAGATAAGATAAGATAAGATACGATACGATATGATAAGACAAGATAAGAAAACAATAAAATAAGATAAGATAAGAATAAGATAAGATAGAAATAAGATAAGATAAGATATGATAAGATATGATAAGATAATCCTTTATTAGTCTCCCGCAGGAGAAATTCACAGTGTAGCACACAAGAAATAAAATGAGAAAAATAAAATAAAATAGCAAAATATACAAAAACCAGATAAATATAAGTGAATGAGGGATTAATGACTGTTGAGTCAGCAGAATAAAGTGACTTCAGTACTGAGTTATTATTGCACATTATGAACGGGAATGGTAACAATCTACATTCTATACATTCTATACTATACATAAGAGCAGGTAGGTAGTTATTGCACTGAACAAGTTATTAATATAAGAGGCAAGTTATTGCACATGAGGAAGAATAGTTAGTTATTGTACATGAGGTAGTTTTGTGTATAGTTATGTGTTCATATATGTGTGTATGGTCTACTGTGAGCAGGCCTGATTGTAAAGTTCAGGGGCCATGTTAAGCCAAATTTGATCTGAAGTTGCCAGATCTCAAAATAATAACATAGTAATATAAATGATCTAAATATGATATAAAACTAGTTTTTCTGTAGGGAACCAATGTGTTTTTGGACTAAACATATTCATTACTGCTGTATAATGGAGCATTGTAAACCTGGGTGTCTGTGGGGACTGACTGGCTTTTGGAGTCAGAATTAACTGCAGATTTTGGCAATTTCATGTGGATTTTTCAGCCATAGATAGTTTTTTTTTCTCAGCCAGATGCATCTGCTCATTTGGACTATGTTTGGGGGAAAAAAAAGCTGAATGTCTATTTTTGAATATTAAATTATAGCTGCTAAGCTGTTAAAACCTGTAGCAGCTTTTTTCTCATGAGGTGGAGGAAAACATGACTGAGATGCTTAAGGTTTAAAAAAAAAATCAAGCCTTGCAAATATTTATGAGGAAGGAAATGAGGAGCATCACAGGATGTGCTTAAGCGATAGAGTCTGGGTCAACACTTACTTGACTTGTCCATTTAACACAAGGTGAAACCAAAGAACAGTCATCAGAAACATGGTAATTTTAGGAAGTCATTGCTTTGATCAAGAGTTTAGAACTAGCAGATCATTTTTAATAGTGCAAATTTGTTGAGAAAAAAATATCCATTCCCAAAACAGACAGGTTAGCTTTATGCTTAAAAAAAAAAAAAAAAAACTAAATAAAAGTGTTTATTGTGGGTGACAGCATAATGTGGGTGGTACTTAAATAAAAGTCCATATATGACTTCCTATCAGTGCTCAATAGTAACTAGGCAATATTCATATATCTAACAATTTCCATGTTATAAGCCATAAATATATGACCCATTATAAGTAATGTAAAGTAAAATTAATTACAAATTTAAAAATCCATATTCATAAAAACTTTGTATGAAACTATATACATTTATTTGAATTGAATCCAACCAGTAGTTTCAGAAAAGACAGATAGAAGACTGACACCTTCAGTGTATAACATATCAATCTTATAACCACATCACGGCCGTCGGGTCTAAAAAGAAAGACAAGACTGATGTATTTGACTGGAGTTCTATGGGAAAAGTGGAGAGATTGATTATTATAAGACAACTTCTTTAACACCTTATCCATAGACTAGGAAACTGGGATGCTACCTGATAAGATCTAACATTAATCAAAATATAATTCTGTGAGACATGGGACGGTTAGATGTACTGAAAAACGCAAGACCCAGAGCTACTTCATAAATATACCTACCCCCCTCTCCCCCCACCCCCATGACTGATATACTATTGGAATATGCAAGTTAAAATATATCTTAGGATAGAGAAATTAATCATTGTTAGGTAGACAGGTAAATATATTAAAATGTGTTTGTGTAGTTATGTAGAACATTTGATGTGTTAAAGATTATAATGTAAAATGTATCTTTTATTACATGTTTAACGGCCGCCATTTATAAGCTGAGGACTGCTTTTGGGGCCTCAGTTGTTGATTTTAATAACTGTAATAATTTTCTAATACATTTGTAAAATAAATAAAATAATACAAAATTTGCAGCAGCACCTAAATCCTATCATGGACCAAACACACATGTATTTCCCCATTGTTGAAGTCAAAGGTAAAAAGAGCCAAACACATAATTAATTAATTAACGAAACGGACTTCACTGAAACCACAAGATTAACTGTCAGAAACTTTTAGAGAGCTTTCAGCGCCATTGGGGAAATGATACAAGTTTTCAACTGTGAAACCGTCGGGTATGGCTGGGCGACAAAACCATAACAATATACTACGATGTAACTTTTCCTCTATAGAAATATGACAGATGCTCGATTCAGTTTGGATAGAATTCATTGGTCCATATTTTGACAGACATGAGAACAGCCAATCATAATTAAGTAGCACTGCATCGAACCAATTACACTAGAGCCACAGCAAGTTAGATTGACACACACAGCACAGGTGTAACACACACACACACACACACACACACACACACACACACTAATGTTTGGTATAGCAGGCAGGAGTCAAACGATCAAAAACATGTTAAGTTTCATTTTCAGTTTACATCAGTTCTGGAACGCACTTACATACCCCCAGTATTGTTTGCAGAAGACGGTCTATTTAGTTTGTGTTCTCTTTGAAAACTTGCAAGCTTTTACCTGCTGGTCAGACTTTTAGTTTAGTTTTAAATACATGGACTTGTTTTACTTCTCTGAAACAGTTGGATAATGTTCTTCAAATGTCAAGTTCAACCTCTGACAGAAAATAAATCTGATGTAAATCAAAAATAACCTCCTGATGTTTTCACAAAAAAAACTTACACTTAAGTGTCTGTGATGTTATAACACTTTGTAGGAACATTTGAGGCTTCTTCTCCATGGCAACAGCAGCTGAGGCCATGGTAACTGTAGCTGTTACAGAACCATGGGTTAGTGAATTCATCACATTCTCCTACTATTATCATTATTATTAGTAGGATGCTGTATCAAAGGGACCTGGAACATGCAGGAATAATGAAGAATATCAGTGAATAGAAGGAACATGAGTTATTATGTGATGAAAAGAGCTGAAGAGCTTTAATCTAATTTACCACTGTGCTAGTGTGTTTCTATCACATATTATACACCATTAACATCAAGTCATTTGTAAATACTTGTCTGGAACAACCCAAACCTGAACTAGCATGAAAGTAAAGGCCACTGTGTTCATGTCAGCTGTTCTAATATAAGCTCTGATACCAAATGGCGGCGAAGTCTGCAAAACTTGTCTTAAACCAGCACTGGTACAACTTTATCTGAGGCCTGCCTCCTGTCAGCTGCAGCAGCTGCTGGATAGACACACTGGTGCTGTGTGATTTCATAACATCAGTATGACCTGAGAAAAAAAAAGGGTTTTCATTCTCTTTTTCTCTTGTTTTCTTTGTCAAAATCTTGTGTCAAAAATAGATTATTAGCTGAGGCAACAAAGAGAGTGCAGTATGTGACTCTTAAAAACAGTGAGCTAGAGTTCAGTGACAGGCAGACGTAGAAGATGTGAACTGTGTATACCATATGTTAAAAGAACGATATCATAAGCAGAAATAATCAAAATAAAAATAACAACCGCGAGTGGATTTATTAAAATCTGAGTTGTTTGTTGTCTCATAGGAGAACTTGGTTATAGAGATGATTCCCTCTGATGTTGTATGAAAAATAAAGACAACAGAGAACTGAGTTTTCCTTTAATTTTACATTTATGCTTAATAAATAAAATCAGATATATATAGTATTTCTACTTTTAAATGTGGAAAAAAAACAGTGTTGACAACAAAGAGTTCTGAAGTTTTGCCACAGATGCCAGTGTATTGCATTGTAGCATCAGATAGTGACAAGTTGGGATGAAAACCACTAAGAGTCAAAGAAAGTGATAAAAACTAAGAGTACTGTTTGTGTTTTCTCCACTGGACACAGCTGTAAATGAAAACAATGGAGTTTGATTCTGAAATGTCAGCGTTCCTTCTTGATTCTGAGGCTTATGAAGGTATAAAGTTATTATAGGAAGTCTTTGCTAAGTTGCTGTTTGTTGATCCAGGATTCAGACGAAACTGTGACAGTTCTGACCTTGTTTGTTCGATTCCAAGTTCAGCTACTGACAACACAAACCGTACAGAATACAAAGGTGATTTGTGATTTTACTGTGGCTGTTTTCTGTCTAAAAACAGAGCTAAGCTAACAGACATATAATGTAAACTATCAGCTGATGCAGCACATGAAGATTATAAGATAATGTTATTTTACAGACTGTTAAAATAAGCATCTATACATTTTAGCTTGAAGAAGAACCCTAATAAAAATACTTTCTTACATATCTTTTAATATCATGCATTTATCCACAAAATAATGTAGTCTTCAGGGCCCGCATTAAATATTTTATAACGCAGCAAATTTAAGGTATTTTATCAATTTAATTTACTCATAGCATTTACTCATGGCTACGTCCTTGAATTGAATGACAATTTGGAAGGTGCATGTGTATAAAATGCAGTACTTGCTGAATGTCATCCTCAGATTTAAGAACACCTTGTATGCAGCATTAAGGGCCTGAAAAAGAGGCAGCCTCCTATTTTTGGGACCAAGATGCAAACAGACATCTCCAAATAAAGAGCCCCCACGCGTAACTCTGTCACACAGTGGTAACTGGGAGACACAAGGCAATAACTGGGATACTGCTGCTCTGTATAGCTCCTTCTCATCACGAGGGAGAAACTCTAATAGGGAACAGGCAAGGGTCACCATGGCGATATAAATCACACCTGGCAAGTGGGAGACAGTCGCCTTGACAACTAGCTTAATATGCGCTCCCCAAACAGAATGTGTGTGAGTATGTGCGCAGAAAATGGGTGAAGCTTGTCGAGAGCGGAGGCAAAGTGCACACAGGAGTCGTGTTGGAAGTAAGGCAGAAAGAGACAGAAAAAATACATTAAGACAAACATAGACCTGGCCCATCTTACGACTGACTTCACAACACCTGCTTCGACTGTCGTGCACATGCATAGACACGTTCAGAGACAAACACACACACAAACTGTACACTTACCCTGCTGTCAGAGCTGGGAATCATGGCGTCAGTCATCCAGGAGCCAAAGCGTGACCCTGAAGCTCTCACGGTGATTGGGCTGCTAACTGATGTCAGCCGGCCACAACCTGTCATCAAACGCACCGTGTTACTGCTGCTGTGCAATGTCACGTATACACACAGTAATCAAAGTGAGACCGACCAGGTAAAGCAGGAACTGTGAGTGTTTGTTTGTGTGTGATGAGCTCCCCTGGACGGCTTGTTTAACATAATTTACCATCACTTAACACCAGCTCTATTCAGCCAGATGCTAACAGTGCTACGGGGAAAATGGCACAAACAAACACCAGAGTGTTAAGAAGAAGAAATACCACAGTCAATAGATTGGTTTCACACTAACTGGAACTTTTCCAAAAACATGGTACTTTGGAAAATTTGGGGATTTTTTTTTTCTCTCCCTACAAAAATTTATAATAAGAGAAATGATGATGTTTGCTGAGATTAGAGTTAAAAAAGCAAAACAAAACTATTGTGTTTGCAAATCTCTAATGCGGTTATAAAAACTATACTGAGATTAAAACTGTCTACATATGAAGAGGAACTCATTTTTTAGGTACAAAGTAAAATAAATAAATTTATATATTACATTTACATTGCATAAATAGTGTATGAGATGAGTTAATTATAAATATAAGAGAAAAATTAAGTGATACATTTAGAAACATTATATTTTCTCACTTCATAAAGTCATATGAAAAAGCCTCAAATGTTGTCGAATTAAAGTGGTATATTTATCAGAAAATGAACCAAAAACCTGTATGAAAGGCATATTTATTCTCTGAGATTATACAGTCATTTACATTATGAGAACTATCCCAGAAACAACAAGATTACAGTTGTAAATTTCTGACAACAGCAAAAAATTTGAAAAAAAAAAAAAGTATGTCGTCTTAAATTATAAAGTCACAAATTTGGGAGGAAAAAAACTGAGAGAAAATTTGTAAAAGCACCTGAGAAGACTCAAAAATTCTATGGAAAACTGTGTGTTACAGAGCAGCATGTATCACATTTAACAGATGCTGCAAAGTAAGAGGCGTGAAAAGACAAAACAGATAAGAGATACGAAGACCGACCGTGGAAAAGAGATGTCACTTATTTAATGAGATATCAGAGATCACCTACTAAAACTGATAATGATGAGATGTGAGGTTCACTTTGCAAAGAACAGCTGGTACAAATGTAGCACCTTTTACTTTAGTCTTTGGGTACATTTGGTACATTTTAGAGTTTGTACTTTTGTATGTTTGCTGGAATCAAATCTAAATCTGTTTTGGGGGAGGTCATTACAATACTAACCCCATGACGATCATTTTTCTTACGAACAGAGTGATGCACTACTCCCTCTAGTGGGCACATAATCCCTTTAACTACATATGTAAACAAATTCAATTCATAAATCTAATGTATGAATTGTAATAATTTTATACGGAGAAGTATTCATGTTTTTACAACAAATCTTAAGAAATCTATAATCAATAATGAAAATAAAAGATTAAACGAATCAACTGTTTTTTGTTTTGTTTTTCTGTCTGTATGTTTTGTACATTATTCATAGGCTATTTTGTTATTATTTTACTGGTTTGGCTCATTAAAGATCATACTGGGCTGAATGGAGTCCCTTAAAAAAATGAGTTTGACTCCCCTGTCCTGGATAATGGTTAGGGATGCACCAAATATTCGATAACTTAATATATTCGGCCGATTATTGCAAAAAACCCACATTCAGCCTTCGGTGGAGTGAGTTAAAACCAAGGCCGAATAATAGCGTGACACGATGACGTCATCAGATGACGTGCAGTGTGACCTCTCGCCCTCTGTAAAATGTCGGCGATGTGGAGATATAAGTGTTAGAGAGTGAGAAGAGAATTGCAGATTGCGACTAGTGTTCAGCCAAACCAGAGGGTGTTCTTCTGCAAAGACCTTTAACGCCGCAGCTTTAATTAATCATTTAAAAGCCACACATCCTGAACAGTGTGCTGAGTACAACACAGGGAGAGAAACAGAGAGAGAGGCAGACAGAGACGGCTGCAGCAGCTAAAAGCAAAGCTTCTTGTCCCAGCACGCCCACCCCGTCCATGGCCGACATCTTTGAAAAAATGAAAAAGTTTGCAAAGGACAGCGTCAAAGCAAAGGGAATTACAAAGAAGGTAAAGCAAACATCCCAAGTCTCCCAGGAAGTTCCGGGAGTCTCCCTGATATTTATAGTGGCTCCCTGATGCCATCCCAGATTTTAGACTATGTGATGTGTTTTTTTTTTGTACTGTGTGAGTGTGAGACAGACTGAGTGTTCGTGGAACCTGTGTGTGACCGTATGTGTGTCTGTTCAAGAGAGGGCTGGCCAGAGAAAGTGCTGATTGGTTTCAATAAGCAAAACTAGCCAATGAGCTTTCAGTGTAGGCGGGGCCTTCATTTACTTTCTCTGCGATGGTCAGTGCAGTTGTCACTCAGTCAGTGCAGCCCACGGGGGAGGGGAGGGGGGTTAGGTTACATGAACATCTCCCTGATATGAGTTTTTGGAACATGGGATGTCTGGTAATGGAGTTTATGGCTTTGGATGATGAACCATTTAGTGTTGTGGGATATTCAATAAACATTTACTTTCTTTTAAAATACATGTCTAAAAATGTATTTTAGGCTATTTCTGCACTATTAAAAAAATAGTGAAAAAATTAACTGCACTCGATATTCGGCCAAGCTTTTATATTTTATTCAGCTTCGGTCACAAATTTTCTTTTCGGTTGATCCCTAATAATGGTCCAGATTCCCCACTTCTGGGAGACAGGGCACTTCTTTGACTTTTTTTTTTTTTTTAGATTTTTCTTTGAATTGAAGACAGTGATCATGAAATAAATTGTGTACATGCTACATGACAGTAATTATCAACATGATTAGTTTTATGCTAATCCATCAAATGATCCAGAAAAAAGAGGTTATTCTTGTTTAACTTCTGAATTCACCATATTTAATGATTTAACTTCAGATTTGCTTTGTACAGTTATTACTTAAGGACTTTTTTTTATATATCTGATAAAAGAACTGACATCAATAATGAACTCACATTAATCAAAAGTAACTTATAAGCAACTTATAGAAGGAAAATGACTCCAAATCTGTAATATGTATACATTTCTTCAACAATTACCGTAATTTCCAGACTATAAGTCGCTACTTTCTTCCCAAGCTACAAGTACTGCGGCTTATATTTCATTGCGGCTCATATGAGGAGTTTAAAGTCACCACAAGGTGTGGCAGGCAGTGATCATTGCCTCCTGTTACTGATAGTGGCTCAGAGCATCGTTAATAGAGGAAGTACCAGCACCCAGAGCCAGCCCTAGATGGATATGTAATCCATTGGTCATTTTATGTTTAGATTCCTCTAAATGAGAGGCTCCTTCTACCATTAGTAACATAACATAATACCGTGCCGAGTAGTGAGAGAACGGACTACATTGACAGCTTCGTTCTCCACCTTGAGCTTTTATTTTGGCATTTCCCGATATACCGGGAAGCAAACCATTTCAGGAAGTAGGCAATGCAGTACAATGATCACATGCCCCATGAACCAGACCCATGGGGGTGCATGTCAGCCTGGCTCACAGTCTTCCCTGTTACAAGCACTGCAGTTTATATTGGCGGGCAGTGATGACGTATTGTAGCGGCATAGGTGTCGCTGTGCGTAAGGGGGGGTGGTAGCAGTTGCCGAAAGGCATGCTGGGGTTTTATGTTAGTGTCTTGTTTTAGGGTTATTCAGGTTGAGTTGATATGTGTAATTAATATGATCGTCTAATTTTGTCATGTTCTATTTAGTTTGTGATTATTTATTGTGTGTGTATGTATATATATATATATATATATACACACACACACACACACACACACACACACACACACACACACACGTGAGGGAAGGAACCGTGAGCCAGGCTGACGTGCACAGCCATGGGTCCGGTTCGTGGGCTAAATGTTTGTTGTGTAGCAATGCCTGTCACTTGAGACGGCTTGCTTCCTGGTATATTCAGGATTGTCAAAGTAAAATAGCAATCTTAATGACTGAAGACATCAATATCATCTGTTCTTCTGCTGCAACGCTGAAAGGGCGACTTTATGTTTACATGTGATGATGTCACAGTGTGGACACTTGCGGCTTATGAACTGGTGCTGCTTTTGTGTGTACAAAGTTAATTCTTCTTTCTAAAATCAGTCTCTGCGGCTTGTATCCAAGTGCGTCTTATAGTCCGTAAATTACGGTAATCAGTGTGGTGAGGGTCTGCAATTTCTATCCAGTTTAAACAAATACATCTATTTGACTCAAAAATGTAATTTTTGCACCTCTGAAAATTATATGCAAATTACAATGTGATCATGTATATTAATTTTTTTTTTTTTATTTAATGCTAGACAAACATTGTGACAGGAGTAACAAAATACAATATAAAACTTCTGCTATACTAATTCACAGACTTCAAGACAAGTTAACAGACATCAAACAAGACAAAATAGTTCACAGACATTAAGCAAAATAACAACGTTAGGGTTAGGGACTGTTTACAGGTGGGCTTGTGTGAGTGTGTGTATGATTATTTATGATTATTTTTATGCAGGATGGGCATATTCAGGCAGAGATAGAAGAGGGAATGAAAGTGAAATTGACAGTAATAAGTAAAAAGGTAAAAAAAATGTGAGTATTCAAAAATGAGAAATCAGTAAGGGGTTTTAAATGATAGTATGAAAAGAAGATGAAGGGGAAAAAGGAAAGAAGGAAAGGGGGGTGGGATCAATGGTACCAAATACAATAATAGTGACAGCCTTATTTTTTCCCCCATAAATATTACATTTCATTTCATTTTTTCTATTAGAAGTCTTTGCATAGAAATAGTATAATACTATTGTCCGTTCGATCATTGTAGATCCATGAGTGTGTTTTTAATTTCCTTTCACTTGAAGCGTTTTTATCTGCACAAATATGACCCTCGGTTTAGTCCAGTGCATGTGACTTTGTTCTCATGCGCTACACCATTCAAGACCTTTCAAGGTAAAAAAAAAAAAAACCCACCATCTCCATCTGAAAGATTAAAAGCAGACTGTAAAAAGAAGTGTGCACTTTTACTGAGAACTGGACAAAAGGCTTAGATTCCTTTTGAATGGCCTTAGAAATCTGTAGTGATACCGCAAACCACACAGAGACCAACGACTGGACTCTTTATATGTGAAACCTAATTTATTGTAAGAAAATCTTAAAGTAAACTAACATTTATTCAATCAGGAATTACCTCTCAAATGTAGAAATGCAGATATTTCTAGGTATAAATATGAAACTTGTGAATTAATGCGAATAAAAAAGCCTAATTTTCATTTTGAATGTGGTCAGTTTTTCGGAGCTCATATGAAGCTGTAAATAATTATTTATTATTTATCGATTTTTTATTTTTCCCTGAAATCCAACATCATAAACCAAAGAAGACGCTTTGGCCTGGCAGTAATTCTTTTTTGGGTCCAGATCTAGCGGTACCTGCTCAGTGCTGCACCCTCTGGGAATTTACGGCTCAGGATTTACTCACCGTAATAGAATAGAATAGAATAGAATAGAATAGAATAGTACTTTATTAATGCCAAAACTGGGAAATTGGTTTATAAAGTAGCATGACAGGGACAAAAGTAAATAAGAAAGATGATACAATACAATACAACACAACATATACAGTAAGAAAAGTTATTTAGATAAAGTCGTAATTTTTTATGTACGTTAAAATGCAGTTAATGCAGTGGTTTTCAACTTTTTTTGGCTCGTGAGCTCATTTTAACATCACAAATTTCTGGCCTCCCCAGACACTCAAAACAGAGAATTCTGCTTTTTACTGTGTTACATGTGTATTTTTGTATTTAAAAAAATACTAGAAAAATGGGTTTTATCTGAAAAATAGTTTCTCTTTTATCCCAGACTATCCTAGACTTTTTTTTTTTTTAAACAGAACCATTGTGCTTCTAAACTTGCTTTATAACATTAATCTACATCTGATTTGAATTTTTAACCCCCATGTTCTGTTTTTAGGGACCAGTTTCATAGAAGCAACCGTATATCCATCCAGAACTATGCATATTGGCCTGTATCAAGCAACGAAAATAACTAAAGAGATGCTGAAACTTCTAAAACTGGGTTAAAAACTTCCCGATGCATAATTAAAACCTGGAAGGATGGGGGAGAACCATCATCTCTGAGGAGGAAATGTGTTTGGAAAAAAATGTGAAAACTCGTGATTGAAGATCAAATCATAAAATAAACATTATGACTCACAGATACGTTTGATATTTACAACAACATAATTTACACACAAACAATGGGGAGAGAATTGAAGGCATTGGGACTAAACAGCTGCATAAACTAAAGAAAATCACTTATCAATAAGGATAATCGGCTTTGATTTGAGTATAAATATTGGACTGAGGAGCAATGAAAACAGGTCATGTGATCTGATGATTGACAGTTTGACTGACTGTTTTCCATTTTCACATGGAAATGTTAGTCAAACATAGGCAGGAGTGTGTGCCAAAGGTAAATGCTATTACAATGCCCCATGTGAATGAATGCATTTAATGTCTACTCACATGTCTTTCATCATTACCATCATAGGCCTCTGTGTCAGTGGTTTATATGACATGTTGGTACATTCTCATAGAAATGCAGTTTTTAACCCACATGTTGTTGACATTTTTACCGCTGCCCTGCTTATCTGTCTATGCATACTGTTGGCTTCTGACATCTGCATAGAAAATGGTCAAACAATGCAGTGGTCTGGCAGTTTTTCAGAATTCCTTTGGGATTTGTATGGGATAGGAGTCCTTTTTTTTTTGTTATTTATCATTCGACTGGGAAAGGACAAGAAGAAAAAAAAAGGTACTGTAATGGACAGTCGGTCAGTTTTCATATAGAAATAGCAGTTTCTATGAATAATTAATAATGAACAGTTTGAAATGTGTCAGGGTGAGAGGTGCCAGAAAAGAAAAGAAAAATGAAAAGAAAAATGAGAAGAAAAGAAAAAGCACTGCATTGCTTTAAGACTATTCCAGCTCTTAAAACAATCAAACACAACCCAGAACGGGAGCAGACAGGACTCATTATTCTGTGAGTATTTTTGTGGAAGTGGGATGGGACAGAAGTGTCACTCTGTAGTCTAGTCCCATGGTATCCTCATCGCCTGAAACTCTATCACACATAAACTGGAGTCTAAAAATGACTCTGTTTACATGCACATCAGGATCCTGGAGACTGTTGGGATTTTGGAGTATCCTGTATTTGTGTTAATATAATTATATGGTCTTATCCTGATTTCAACAACCTCTGCCTGGTGCATTCCACTAGTATTAGGGATAAACCCGGTTACTAACAGCCATAGATTACTGCGCAGGTATAAGATGATCCAAATACACAAATAAAATATAGACCGTGTTTGTTAACAAACTCACAGGTAGCTCCCACGTGGGTATTAATAGTTCATTCTAAAAGT
>JAPSES010014633.1:0-13825 GCA_029822895.1 Maxillicosta whitleyi
GACACTCAAACGGTTATCGTCACTGTCAACATATTTTACCGCGGTTACCGTGCACAACGGTAATCGTGACAGCCCTAGTGCAGAGGCATATATGTAAACAACACACAGATTGTCAGTTTAATGGCAGCTCTGTTTTTCTGCTCATTATTGAACATAACGTCTTTTAGGTTCTGCTCAATCTGCATTACCTGTGGCTGGGACCTCTGCAGGCAGCGGTCATCATCTTCTTCCTTTGGTATGAGATCGGGCTCTCGTCCATGGCTGGCGTCGCAGTCCTTATCCTTATGTTGCCTGTACAGACCTGGTTTGGAAAACTCTTTGGAGTCTTTAGGTAAAACTGTCACACCTCA
This sequence comes from Maxillicosta whitleyi, assembly GCA_029822895.1. NCBI lineage: Eukaryota > Metazoa > Chordata > Actinopteri > Perciformes > Neosebastidae > Maxillicosta > Maxillicosta whitleyi. The sequence continues at coordinate 351 of JAPSES010014633.1, forward strand.
TGAACATAAAAAAACGCCACAAAATAGACTTTTTGTTTGAGTCCTTCACAACGCACGACATTCTTGCAGGAGTAAAACGGCAGTCCTGACTGATGACAGAATTCGCATCATGAATGAGGTGGTGTCTGGCATCAGGATTATCAAGATGTATGCATGGGAAAAGCCATTCTCATCTCTCCTAACTGAAGTGAGGAGGTAAGAAGTACTACCCAATATTTACATGACAGTAAAATAGGCTTGTGCTACAGAATTTAATATTGACAACCATGCCTTTGTGGGAATTGTGTTTTCTAATCAGTTATAAACCTCAGGAATGTGAGGGTCTGTTGAGAGCTTTGTTAGGCTGTCAGTCATGGGTATCTGAGTGGATGACTTTCTACAAACAGAGTCATACTCTTCCTGTTTATTGTACTGGCAATTATGATTAAATATTTAAAGATGGGACCCATGGACGGAAAGATCAATAAACTAGAGCTTTCAGTGCTAATGATATGCTAATGAAGGACATCAGTCTATTGTTCCATGATTATTTAAGGTGACTGTTCCACTTCAGTGATTCTGTGGACCACTGGGGTCAAAGATTTAACACCAGAGCAGAGCGTGAGACCCCATTGGTAACAACCGAAGGCCCCAGTGGTTTGGAGAACAAAGATAAATTTACAGTTTAGCGATGGTATCCACTGTCATTATGCTTTCAGAGTCTGACCGAGTACAAAATTTGACTTTCAGCAGTGATCACCTTTGACCGTCGGCATTCCTGCACGTCAGTGTCTTTGTTGAGGCTTTGGTTAATCCATTCCACCCTGTCGTTGACACATTACCTTATGGTGTTAACCTTTCCTGTGGTGCTTCCAGGAAACCAGAGGCTTTTCTCTTTTCTCTGTTTTGTGACTCTTCTGTGTTTGTGTGTGTGAGAAACAAAGATGTGTCACTTACTAAACTGTATCTCGAAGGTTACAAGAAGGTATGGACCTTAAAAATGAATGTTTTGTAATGTGATGTTGTAATGATTGTTTTTTTCTAATTCAGATTCAATTATTTGTCATATTTAAAAGTTAATCAAAGTTTACATTGTTGTGCCCATCTGACAGAGATCATAAAATATATTTTTTTAAGTTGTAATACCCCTTAATGGCCAGTAGAAGTGGCTCCAAACAGCTCTGGCTGCCATATACCTAGATTTAATTTGTCTCTAAAATACCTTCGACTGACATTTGAACTGTAGCTGTGGTTAGGTGATTTCACAATATTTTACACTGTTGTTTTACACTGTTTAAAATGTTTTGCACAGTTACCCAGTGCATGATTTGGTGCAGACTGGTTATGAGTCAGTAAACCATTCATTTGAATCGACTCATCCATGACCCTCACCACCATTATGTCCAAATTTGGTCACTTCTGGCTCCAATAAACCAACGTGGTGACAACTAAATAACATAACGTACTGTGCACTTTTAATACCCCTTGGCCAAATATAGTGTAAGATTCTGTTGAAAGTCACTACCCTATAATTCAGATTAGATTGTCTTTGAGTAAAACTTATTACATACATATTTATAGGTGAAAATACTCAGATATTATAACTGCACAAGGCACACGATTTTACCTTGAAAAAGTAGGTCAAGATCACCTATTTTCATGATGCCACGATGCATCCACATTATAAACTTGATGCAGATGTCTCTATATGTTCTGCAGATAATGTGATTATGCCATTGAATGGACAAAGGATTACAAATACCCCTCATCTAAGGGGTAAAAACCACAGGCTTCAAAACCAAATGGATGATGTCACAGTTCCTTCATCCACTAATCCACTACAGTCTATGATGGTAACTAACAGATAGATGAAGCAGTTGTTCTACTTATCATTTTTTGACCGATAATTATTTAAAATTAAAATGATGATGCCAAAAGGAGAGCGTCTCATTTTGTTTCCTCTGCCCATAGCTAAAGTGAAATTGTTGAATTGCGAAGTGAAGAGGCACAAAGTGGGTAATGAAGGGAGCTCTTTTTAAAAGTTTTTCTACGCTCCATTGACTCAGTTTTAATTATTATCTCATGGTGTTTTCGTGGTGATTCGAGGAAACCTTTTTCTTAGAGAATAGTGTATGCTCTGTTGACTCTAGTTAATGCATTACCTAAATTAATTTTCTGTCAGGTCTTCATAACTATGCAGAAGCCGACAAAAAGTTAAATAATATAGTGATGTGAACCGGGCACCAGTAGAACATCTTATCCTCATATCGACACCTTCTTAAAATAATCGCCGAATTAATTTTTTCAGATTTTTCAGGAAACACAAAAAACTGAACCATTTCTTGACTATATGATACTTATATATATATATATATTATACTAAAGGGGTAGAATGGCATAATCTGTTTAACTGTGGATGGAGGCAATTTTACCAGAGGTGACCAGCATCATGAGAAGATGATTTAGACAAAAAAAATTTACTTAGACGATTATTTTAAGAGGGTAACGATATAAAGGTCCAAGTATAGAAAAATGTGTTTGAGTTTAGACTCTATCTAGAATATTGTACCTTTTTGGACATTTAAGCCATTGTCTTCACAGCCATAAAGATCCAGAAATGTCATGGTGAAGAACAGTCGAAATCCGGGTCTGCCGCTGCTTTGATGAGTTAGTTTGTTGGGGCTGTTGTGTGCCTTTAGTGTTTTATTACTTCAGTTTGGATCCAGCTGGGTAACTCATCGACTCAGTGGTTAATCACCACTAACTCAATGAATTATTTAAAATCAGGAAGAATCTGGTAGAGTAGAGATATTTTATTGATTCCAAAGGAAATTAAGGTGTCCGGCAGCAGTCACACATGACACACATTGCACAAAACCAACACATCAGTGACACAAACAGCAGCAGATGCACATAAGATACATTGAAGGTACATTGGTGACTTTGGAGAGAGAAATATAATGGCCTGAGCTAAAAAGGAAAAGCAAATGACAGTGTTTTTAGGTAGACAACCTTTTCAGAGAGCAAAAATAGAGCTTGCTTTGGTCCCTTTGGCATTCATGACAGTGTGCTGTTGGCCTTTTTTAACGCATTGGGACCCAGTGGGACATTTGTGGCAGTTACCAAATTAATCTTTCTCTATATTTAGCAATCCTTAAGTGAGTTATCTCCATTTGTTGTAATATCTTCTGTATTTTGTGGGGGTTTTTTCAGTGAAAATCAGGTGTTTTTCTACATATAATTTACTAATCATATAGATGTTCACACAAGCTCAGAGTAACGTTAAGGAATATTATATAAAATACAGAGAAAACTGTAAGAAGAAATTACTTTTGAAGAAAAATGTATCATTACCTGAAGATAAACCATCCGATGTCATTGATCCAACTCCCATGGGTTTTACTGGTGAATTAATGTTGTAGAAGATGACGGTGTTACCACGGCCACCATGGGGGTTCTGAATGTCCAAATGGGTCATATCTGATGACCATGAAAAGATGACAAACTGCATTTTACACCAGTTATTTACATGTATTAATGGATCAGCAGGGATTCAATAGTTTACATCAGTAGATGGTTTTGGTAGATGGTGGATGTTTGGTTCTTCATGAGTTAAATGGAAGCAACTGACTGCCATCTACTGCAGCTAATGCACTGACTGCTGGGCACGGGCTTCATGGAACCCCATTTAAAAAGATATAATCGACACTTAATACAATGAGACAATGGCTCAATAGCAGAGCAAATGGAATACATGATAGAATTGCAAACCTTAACTTTTAATCCTTACATGTTGCTTGTAAACTGATTTCTGTCAACAGCTGTAGTGGGAAAAAATGCAGTTCAGTCAGTTGAAGGACTGGTTTCATGCCATTGTTTCTATCTTTCTGACTTTGACATGGGTAAAGACTCAGTAAATTAGAAGCTGTTCTCAATTGATTTTCCCTGGTAAAATAAAGGTTAAAGTCAGTTCACGGTTGGAGCCATCATGCTCTTTATTTGATCTGAACAGTACATTTTGCACCAAAGGAGAGAAGGTAAGAAAGGATCAAGAATGTAATCTTCTGTCAACTCTACAGAGTTGAAGAGACGACAATATTTTACTACTCTCAGCATGTGTTAAAATGATCTTATCTCTCAAGTAAATTAAATCATCACTTGAAGTTCATTAAATGTGAAACATAACACATACTGTGAAAATATACATCATCAGAAAGGGGTAGAATACAGGAAAATTCATATAAGAGCTAAAAGCAGTCAGGTGTACATGCACTGTTACCTGCATTTCATTGCAAAAGTGTTAAATGCTACTAATCTACCAATTTCCATTTCACTTGAGAATGTATGTGTATGTATGCTATGATTCAGGATCAAAACACATTCCACAGCAAGTTGGAACAGGCCCTATAGCAATCACAATGAGATAAACGGATTAAAAATAATGATTTATGAAATTTATGTTGGGAACCTCTGAACCTTGTTTTGAGGCTTCAGTGTATCTTATCAGCAGCTGGATTTCCATAAACATATTTAAATGGGATATTACAAAATGTGTATTGGAAAGACCTTAAATGTTTGGTCAAAGAAAAACCCCGCATCAGAAAAATCTTGAATTATAAAGTGAACATAAAGACAAAAGTATATAAAAACGTATAATAGTTTATTTAGGATGTTCAGAAAAAACATGGAAGCTTTTTTTTTTTTAGTTCTGGTATGGCAAGTAGAACTGACAGATCCTTGGTGCACACACACACACACACACACATATATATGTATATAGCCTATATATATATTAGTTCATACATGTTTTTGATTAGTTGTGGTATTTGTAAGGAACCAGTGTACAATGTCAAACAGAAATTACTCTTTGATTCATTGTGCCAGAGTTAGCCTGGGGAGTTACTGGCAGGTTCACAGATGACACGCATCACATTTATCTCATCAGTTTCACAAGGTGCGTAGTCAGCAGTTACTCAGTAATCTTAACTGGATTTTTCAGTTTAACTTTAAAGTTACTGATTGAAGTGCTTCTCTTGGTACTGTTTGGTAACTTACGTCAGAGAAAAACTGTTATCAAATGTCCATGAATTTGGCACGAGTAGTTGTAATTTTTGTTTATATTAAATTAAATACATTGGGTGCGTTGTTGCCTCCGAACACCGCCACACATGAGCTGCAATACAGCATGTTTTAAAGGGTGGGAAAGGTCAAGGGGCTGCAATGTAGGGTCACTGAAAGAGAGAGTCAGGGTTTAAAAGGGTCATAAAAGGGTGAAGGTAATGGGTGACAAAAGGTTGAAATGTGAAATAATCAACAGTTATAGTCCCTTGTGTTAATCTTTTACACCAAAATACGCCAAATTTGATCTGAAGTGGTCCGAGCCAGTTGTTTTAGAGTGAAAAAGTCAATTACGTCATGAAAATCTTACCATCTACAAACTCTGCTTTAAAACAATGTGAATAATATGGACAAACTGAAAAAAATCAGTGTCATTTTAACAATATTCTGCTTCAGTTTATCATTTTCACATGTACTTTATAACTAACAGATCACAGTGGATCTACAAATACACAAAACATTCAATAACAGATAATAATATTGTTCAAACTGCACTGAAGACATTTCAGGTTGGTCAGATTTACTCACATTATTCACATGTTTTGTAAAATTCTACTGTAAATACATGTAAATGTTTACAGAGTTGTGAGTATTTATTAGATATTATGGTAGTGTTTTACAGATTTGACCCACTTTAAATTGAATTGTTCTGTCTACGGCCCCTAAACTAAATTGATTGTTAGTATTATTTTAATTTTAACATTTCATAAAGTCATCACAAGGGCCGGACTGGACCCCGGATTTGCCGCATGTTTGCCCCCCTGTTCTACACTGACATAAACCACACATTTAAATAAAGTCTAAAAATGCCAAGGATGATATTCACTATATATGACAAAATACACTGACTCTACGTTTAAAGGTCAAGTGTGTAAAATTCAGTAAGATTTAAAGGATTTTCATAAATATATTATGTTTATGTTTGGTTTATAAGGACCTACAAATGAGAATTGTTGTGTTTTTTTTGGTTTTTTTTTACTTTAGAATGAGTCATTAATATCCACAGAGGGATTGCTCCATGGCCATGTTCATGCATTAGGTCAAAACAGACATATGTTAATTTTTTTCTGAAGTTATGATGGGTAAGATTCAGTATTTCATGTATTTTTAATATCCTGAACTGTCATCAGCAGCGGAACACACTTATAATGCCCAAAAATCACACAATAAACACAAACACACGCATATATATTTTTACCCTTATGTCTTATCGATCATTCTAATAGTTTTTTTTTTCTTTTGTCTCATATTCCCAGGAAAGAAATCAGTCAGATCATGAAGAGCTCTTACCTACGAGGACTCAACATGGCCACATTCTTTGCCAGCAGCAAAATTATCGTCTTTGTTACCTTCACCGTTTACGCTCTACTGGGAAACGCCATCAACGCCAGCAGTGTGTTCGTAACCGTGTCCCTCTACGGTACAATCAAGCTGACTGTCACGCTTTTCTTCCCTCTCTCTGTCGAGAAACTGTCAGAGACCGTAGTCAGCGTTCGTAGGATCGAGGTTAGTCGAACACCTAGCAACGTTATTAGCTAAAATGAAGTGACTGTACTTTAAACGTCTTAAAATGAAGGTCACGTTCAAAGGCGCACACCTCTAAAAGGTCTGCGGTGTGTTTGTCATTTAGTTTATAGCCTAGTTTATGTAATACGGGAGCAGACATTTCATTACGGACCTTCTAAATCTAAGTGAAGTGAGCTGTTACTTTAATCTGTTGTTAATCTGCCACTGTGGACTTCAATTGTGAACACTGTAAAAGCATGTGGGTCATTTTCTCAGACATTCCTCCTGCTGGATGAGGTCATCAGTAGACAATCAGCGCTAACACAGGAGGAGATAAAACACCCCGTTGAGTTCCATCAACTGACCTGCTACTGGGATAAGGTGAATATTTGACACTGTATTTTATTTTTGCATGACCTGAAGTGGGTCGGATCATTAAAATAATAACATAATAATATAGAAATGATAGAAGTTCCACAATTGTATGTGTAATTACGTAATGTTTTAGTGTGAAAAAAGTAAAATTGTATTATTAAGATGTTTATAGCTACAAACTATCCTTTAAAAACATGAACAAAAAGAAATTTATTAAGAAAAAAGTGCAATTTATTTATTTTTTTTTACAATTTATGCCATTATTTGGCCTCAGTTTCTCATTTTCACATGTTCATTATAACAACAAATACACAAAGTATTTAATAACGTAGAATATTGGTACAATTACACGTAATTCTCTTCAGACATTTCTGGTGGTTCATATTTGTTCAGATTGTTTCACATTTTTTGTAAAAGGCTAATCTGTAAATGTAAACATTTTTGTGTAATTTAACTTCTTTTTTTTTTTTTTACATGAAAACAAAGAGAAAAAAATGTAGTTTTCATTATTTATAGTTCATATGATGTGTGTTTTATTATATAAATTATTTGAACATTTTTAAATGTAAATATTGTAATATTTTTGTATTTTACTAATTCATCCCCCGGGCCACATGTTTGACACCCCTGATTTAATGGGATGATTTTAGTGCGTTTTTATGCTGTTATGCAGCTTTATGTTTTTCTTCACAGAGTGTGGATGCTCCGTCTCTGCAGAATGTCTCCTTCACTGTGAAATCACGTCAGCTCTTGGCTGTCGTTGGACCAGTGGGGGCTGGAAAGGTCGTTAACCCAGAGGAAACTAACTGTTAAAAACAAAAATATGGCACACTTTGTTTTAGTAACAGTAGAACTGAAACCGGAAAAGCTTAGTCTGTGTTGGTAACCACCTGCAAACAGCTGACGCACGCCCAAACCTTTTTCTCCAGTCATCTCTTCTGAGTGCCATTCTGGGGGAGCTACCACACGACTCGGGTGAGGTGAAGGTCAAAGGTCAGCTCACCTATGCCTCCCAGCAGCCCTGGGTGTTCCCTGGAACCATCCGCAGTAACATCCTTTTTGGGAAAGAGCTGAACCCCCAGAAGTATGAGCAAGTCCTCAGAGCCTGTGCCTTAAAGAAGGTGACGAACAAAAGCACTTCACATTAACATTCAAAGCATTTTATTGGCATGTGCACAAAAGAAAAAAAAAAAAAGAGATTTCCCTGTACAATGGAAGTATTACTTTGCCATCCACACAATATGTTTAAAAAGAAATAGAATTCAACCAGGAAATTGAAACAAATACTGTAAAGTAGCATTTAACAATGACACACAAAAGACAATGAGCTTAAAAAAATTATTATTACTATTATTACTAGGAGAAATATATTTACATAAATGTGCTATATCCTCCTTTTTCCTTCTTTGAGCACCTTGGAGGACTGTTGTTGTGTTCTGTTATGTCGTATTCTCGCTGCTACTTGAAGTAATCTGTCACTGACTGTGCACAGGACCTGGAGCTGCTCCCAGATGGAGACCTGACGCTCATTGGAGACAGAGGAGCCACCCTTAGCGGAGGCCAGAAGGCTCGCATTAACCTGGCTAGGTGAGAGAACATCCCCCTCTGTAGCACATGATACTCACCGCCTTCTTTACCCAAGTACAAGTACAGATACTGCAGCAAAAGTAGAAGCGTTGAAATTGTCCTTTTGCCTGTGTGCGTTTTCAGAGCCGTGTATCAGGATGCTGACATTTACCTCCTGGATGACCCTTTAAGTGCAGTGGATGCAGAAGTTGGGAGACATCTTTTTGAGCAGTGAGTGACATTCACCTGGGTCTGAAAACTGGTCTAATGAGGCTAAACTCTGAACCTGTCTTTGTGAATAGGTGCATCTGTGGACTTTTGAGGAACAAGTGTCGCATCCTGGTCACCCATCAGCTGCAGTATCTGAAAGCTGCGGACCACATTCTGGTCCTTAAGGAGGTCTGTAGGGGAAAAAACAATCATATGATGTATAGTAGGGTTATTATAACAAGCTATTAGGCCACACCAATTTAATTTGTTACTTCTTGGATTTGATTTACTTTTTTTTAAAAAAAAAAAAAAGGTCAGGAGTAAAAAAAATCCCATTGAAAAGAGAGCTTCTTTATGGTCACATGTGAAAGAACAACCAATCAAAAAGAGTAAAAAAAAAAAAAGTATTAAATGCAACATAAATTCAGTTAAAACAATGTCCTTTATTCAGAATCTTAGTAATAGATCAAAGAAAGGGATTCAGTGCATAAATCTTTGTCATAAAAAGCTGGAAACTAAAATAATCCTGTTATTCTTTATGTCGTGTAATTATTATTATTTTTTTTGCCCTGTTACGGTGCCGTAGAGGGAACATGGTGAATAAAAAACTAACAAGGCGTGGGAATGAATTACAAGGTGTGCACTCGAAATATTAATGCGTGCGCTTGAGTTATAAAGGCGTGCACACGGGTTATGAAAAAGTGAAGGAACCTTTTAAAACATGTTCCCTCAATTTATATCCAAAGCGTGGGAATGATATCCTATGTCGCCCCTTTGCATTATTATAATATTCCCACAGTATCCTTGTTTTCATTGTCTACACACACACACACACACCGGCTGTAGGTTACCATGGTAACTCCTTAAATACTAGAAGCTATTTGATTCTATTTTAATATTGTGTTAGAACAGTTCCGTGGTGGATGTTCTCCTTCCTCCTGCATGTTCCGTTGGACACGTCTGCGCCGCACATGTCATTCTCTGTTCCACACCACAGAAAGTGAGGGAACGTGTTCTAACGCACTCACACGCCTCGGATATAAACCGAGGGAACGCGTTTTAAAACGTTCCCTCACTTTTTCATAACTCGTGCGCACACATTAATATCTCGTTCCCACGCCTTATTATTTTTTTATTCACCATGTCCCCTGTACGGCTCCGTACCCTGTCACTCCATGTTTTTTTCTAAAAAAAAAAAATCAGAGAAGCAACAAATTAAATTGTTGTTACTGTTACCATCAGTTATTTTTCCAGTGGTATATGAGGAAACTATGCAAACTGTCAACTGTGTGAGTTGGAACACGTATAGATAACAGAATGAGTTTCACAGCCACCACTTATTTTAGATGAAAAACTCAAACAAATAGCGTTAATGTTAGAGATTTGAGATTCACAAGACACAACCTTACATTTACTTACGTTTCTTTCAGGGTCATATTATGGCAGAGGGGACCTACAGCAAACTGCAAGGCTCCGACTTTGATATTGTGTCATTTATGAGAAGCGATGAGGAGCAGGACCGATGGTCTCGAAACACTGACCTAGAGCTGCGTTCGCTACAGAGCGCGAAAACGAACCGCTCCCGTGACTCTCACTGCTCTCTCACTAGCCTCCTGCCACCGGAGGGTGCCGGCGCCGACCAGCTACCCGTAGGTTGACATGACCAGTGTGTGTTCGGCTAAAAGTTCCCCTCAGATCTGAAAACTCAGGGAATATTCCTTCCTTCTTTAGGCTGAAACTGTGCGTACGATGGCAGAAGAAACTCGGGTTGAAGGAAACGTCGGTAGCCGCGTTTATGTAAAATACTTCACCACAGGCTGCAGCTGCGTGGTTTTACTCATCATCGTGCTTCTGAGTGTCATAGCTGAGGTAAGACAACATTTACACCTGTTTATGGATGAATATGATTAAATTAGGCATGATTTCATAGTGAATTATAAGGGAAAAAAAGTGCCAGTAGGGGAAGATATTCTTGTTATTTGATGCTTTTTTTTTTATTCAGTTCAGTGAATTTAGTTCAATCTCATGTTTCTTTATTGAACCTTGTTTTCATCTGTAGGTTGCGTACATCTTGCAGGACTGGTGGTTAGTGTACTGGTGAGCATTTAGCCATGTTTGCTGTGATTTTTATATATATATATATATATATATATTTCTTTTTTTGCAAAGCTTACTTAAAGATTCCTTCAACTAACTGGATTAATTTGTGTATTTTGCTTTGTATTTATTTTTCTTTTAACTCAAAGGGCAAAACAGCAACTTTTTAACAGCACAGCGGGTGTTGTTGACAGCAGAAATAACATGGACGTTACTCCCTCTGATGAAGAGTTGGGTCTCAGTTTTTACCTGGGTGTATATTCTGGTAAGAGGACATATTCCACTCACTATGTTACTTTAGGGACACTTTAGTTGAATAGAACAAATCCAGTTTTAGTCACAGGCTCAGAGGTTGAATTCATTTTGACTCAAATAGCAAATCTGTGATCCAAGTGTGACATCGGACCATTATGTTCCTGAGCTTGTCTGGATTTACTACCTCTGCACATGTCCAAACCCTCTAAACCTGGCCTCTCTCACTTTGTCTCCTGTCCCTCATTGCTCATCCTATCCATCCTTGTCACTCCTAAAGAAAATCCCATCATGTTCTGCTCTTCCACCTTCAGTTCTGCCCTCTGTCTTTTCACCAGTGCGCCCATCTCTAAACCACACAACGTCACTGGTCTCACCACCGTCCTCTTCACCTTTTCGTTTCATTCTTGCAGATGCAGTCTGTGTGTATCTAAGGTTAATGTTCTGCTGAAACTAAACTTTAAGCATCTCCAAAAGCATAAATAGACATTATCATTCCTTCTTTAATCTACTTTTCTAACTTACTGTTATAATTCCCTCCTACACCATGAAAAAGAACCAAAACTCTACTTTCAGTTTGTGTAAAACGACCTCAAACAGGTCTTGAAGTTATTAAATATAACCACTTGATGCCTGTAGAATTCTTGTTTTTTTTTTCATATGTACAGCATTTTGTTCTAAAACGTACTTTTCTTGCTTGTTTCCTATATTTGCATCAAATTTGGGTTTTTGAACTGGGCAGCAGCCCGCCCCCCCCCCGCACAGAACTGAAGTGGCGGCAGGGCTATCATAAATATTTGATTCTCTTTGGCTTATTGTGTTCCGTCTCAAGGATGGAGCTTCTCTATCTCTCCTGGATGGAACATAAACAGACGTTTGTCTCTGTACTGATAACCACCGGACACTGTTGGACTGGGGGAGTGTGCCCGGACACACACACACACACACACACACACACACACACACACACACACACACACACACACAAACTGTTCAAGGACTGATCAAACTCACAACAATCACCTTTCTTAACCTCGAGGGCTTCTTCCCCCCTCCCCCTCCCAGACATGCCGTGGACAGGGGGTTCAGGAGCGCTGCGCCCGATTGGCTGTGGCGCACCACCTCTGGACATGGGCGTGTCCCATCCCTTTACCCCCCCTCACTACCCACATGTGCTTTTGGTCCTGTGTGTAACTGTTGTCTTTGTGCTTTATGCAGAGGTGTGTTTTTTTCATAAATTACACCCTATAGAGTTAAACTATAGAGTGGAATTTGTCTTTTTTTTTTTTGTCCTTATGTTTGTTCATTTTTATTCTGCATAAAGCTGGTGACGTGTCAGTTCAACTGTATGTGTATCCCCATGTTTGTCTGTGTTTAATGTTTATCTTGAACAGTTGCTACTGGAATGTAAATTTCCCAGTTTTGGGATCAATAAAGTTCTTCTTCTTCTTGTTCCCCTCAGGTTTAACAGTAGCTGCTGTAGTTTTTGGTTACGTCAGGAGTTTAGTGATCTTTCATGGTTTGGTGAGATCAGCTCAGACTCTTCACAACAACATGTTCAGCGCTGTCCTCCGCACGCCGGTGCGCTTCTTCGACGTCAACCCCATCGGTGCGTCTGTTTAAAGTGTCAGACTGATAACTGTAGATGAATCAATATGACATGTCAGTGCTTGAACCTGTACTTTGAAAATGTGATCGATTATAGATTACTAGTTATTGTATTTGAACTGTCATTGTTATTCATTTATTTTGGGTTTCTGCTGCAGGTTTAACATGTAATTCATGTGCATGATGTTTTATTTTTACTGTAGGAAGAATTCTGAACAGGTTTTCCAAAGACATCAGTCAGGTGGACTCTCTGCTACCCATAACCTTCATGGACTTCTATCAAGTAAGACTCGGATCATGTCTGTTCTGTATAACTGAAATGGTTTTAGTTCATTTACTTTTCTTTTGTGTCAAACACATGATCAGTTTCTCATACCTGACATCATCAGAGGTGTCACTTGATGGTGTGTGACGTGTTTTAAAGATGACCTCTGATGGAGACGGAAGTTTACCGCCAAAACATGTCAGGTATGAGAAACTGACACAAAAGAAAACTACATGAACTAAAAGAACATAGACCAGGGGGGGTCAAACTCATTTTAGTTCAGTTCCACATTCAGCCAAATATGATCTGAAGTGAAATAATAACATAATAATATATAAATAATGTCAACTCCAAAGTTTTGTCTATGTTTTAAAGTGAAAAAAGTTTAATTATGATGTGAAAACGTTTCCATCTACAAACTCTGCTTTAAAACAATGTGAATAATATGAACAAACTGTAAAAATCAGTGTAATTTTAACAATATTCTGCTTCAGTTTAT